>JAEMPF020027646.1:2500-11678 GCA_022496165.2 Catalaphyllia jardinei | reverse complement strand
TAAATAATTAAATTGGAGTGAGCACCCATTTCTTTTCAAAAAAGGTTTTATTGTCGATATCTTTTTCCGTGTTATATTTAATCTTAAGTTTTGATTGCAGTCCTTGGATTTTAGGAAGTGTTTGGCTTCTCTGCAGTCCCACAAAAATAATTTTCCAATTACTATGCAATAATTCAATAAATTAGATAAAGGGCATTGTTTTGATAAAATTCCAAATAAAACGTTTTCTGCGGAAAGATGGATTGGCTGACTTGAAAGATAATGCCAGTAAGATTCGAAATCAGTCCAGAACGTTTTTGAGTGAGGGCATCCATAGAAAAAGTGATACAAATTTTCAGGTTCATCATTACAAAAAGTGCACGAATCGTTAATTCGAAATCCAATTTTGCATAATTTGCTGTTAGTGTAAAGAATAGAATTAATTACTTTGTATTGAAAAGCCTTAACATATGACTCAAGTGCAACCAAATGTGGTAAGGAGAAGATTTCTTTTAATTGTTGGGTAGTGAAATTAAAATGAATCTTCAATTTGTGGACAATATTAGGAAGCTGAGCTTTTTTTGAAACCAGCAGCGAGTAATAATCTTTTGATTTTTTGTCTTTAATGTCAAAGATTTTATTTCCAATTAAAATTTGCGATGGGGATATGGTTGATGTATTTAGGTTGATTTTTTTTTAAAGAGAAGGTACAGAATGACGGAGGCCCGCCCATTGCAGAAAATTGCTCTTATTAATTTTGTTCGAAAAATAATTATAGGAGTCTGTTGTATTTAAGTGGAATAGAAGATCGTGTATGTAAATGATTCCTGACTTAAAATAATTTTTATAGTACACCGGCTTATTATCTATTCGAATCTCTTTATTATTCCAAACAATGATTTTCCAGTCACTTTCTGAAGCGAACGATTCGCGGAATTCCGACCACCATAACAGAAGTTCCTGGTAAAATTGAGAAGATATCGTATAATCAGAAACTTCATAATTACAATTTAGAAAGAACTTACCTCCTACGGGCTTTAATAAATGGAGTAAATACGTTTTCCATGTTGCATTTGAATCGTTAAATAGTCGTTTTAGCCAGGCCAACCTTAAAGATTTAACCATGCTTTCCAAATCTATCATTTTTAGACCACCTTTCTCATAATCGTTTATTACTGACACGCGAGTCACCTTATCTGTACCATTCCATAAGAACTTGAATAGCAATTGATTCAGTTTATTCACAATTTCCTTTGGTGTAGGAAGTAACGAACATACGTAGACGAATTTTGGGATCAAAAAAGATTTAATTATTGTCACTTTACCATAGATAAATGTGTTGCCGCAATTCTGTTAAGTTTGGAAAATTATAACGTCACGCAAAAACCTCACTGCTGATACACATTGGCCGAAGTTTATACTTTTTCATCAAATTTGATCAACACTTAGTCGAGCTTAAGTCCAAGTATTGTCCAAATTGCATATTTCAAACCTTGAACATCTCTGAAACGAAAAGAGATCTTTGCGATCAGTAAATATCTTTTTTTTGTCATGCAGACTTCTGGCTTAGATAGAAACGATGCGATTTTTATCATAGTAGCAGTTTACATGTACCGTCCTTTAATTTTGCAGTCGATCCCGTCGTGGACGTTAAAAGCAAATCTATTATTGGGTAGCAAAAGCCTACAAAAAAATTCCCTGTTATCTAATATGCGTAGCTATGCTAAACAAAAGCAAATTTGAATGTAAGAATATTTTCAAAAAGCGCGACATCTCTGAGGTACCGATAGGAATCGAAGCCATGACCTCCTGTTTACTAGACAGGCGCTCTAACCAACTGAGCTACGGCGCCCTATATCGGAGAATGAAGTGTTTTATTATATAGTTCTTTGAAAAAAAAATAATAATAATGAACATTGTTAGTAGAACTAATTAATTCTTAATGAATTACACACTTCGTTCGTGTTGAAGTCGTAATGTTTTCAATTTATGACCAGAGGCGTAGCTAGCCTTTAAGCCATTAATCACGGGGTTAACAAGAAGTTTCTGTAAAAAAAAAATTAGTAGGCGAAAAGCCATATTTTCTTTTTCTTAGCATTCAATAGCAAATCACTGCTTTATCGACCTTTTATTTTGAAAAACAAAAATAATGACTTTCAATCTTAAACATGAAAAAATGCTGAAAAGGTTATTAACAAAGCAGAATTTTGAAACAGGTTTGCGCACGTTTGCATTTGAGCTTACATAAAAAAAGAAAGAAAAATGGCTGGATTCGTCCCTACCGGTATTTAACACAAATATTGCATTTAAACGTCAACTAATGGTGAAGAGACATTTGGTTTTTCCGTCTAAAACAGGTACATTTCTGCCTACCAATCGACTAACAATCAGCATTTTGAGCTTTGTACGACGATAGCTCGATAGCGTTATTTACGGCATCCATCCTAATATGATGCTGTTAAAAAATTTAAAAAATAAAGGAGCGAAGTCAAATTTTCAAAGAGCTGGCTACAGTTGGGTAGCAAGGAAAAAGAAAATGTTTCCGGCCGGGCTCAAACCGACGACCTTCCGCGTGTAAGGCGGACGTGATAACCACTACTCTACGGAAACCAGTTACGAGTAAAAGTTGACATCTTCAGTGGCGTGCCAGTCGGGAAGTAGAAGTTTTTCGTTTTTTGATCAGAAAGACAGGAAAAATAAGTCTAGTGAGTATATCAAACGGTTGAAAGTTTACCCACTTCTCAAGATGCTCAAAAATATTGAATATTAAAACAATTAAAAACAACACTTACCTTGCTTTGAGCTACCAGAAGATAAATCATGAAGTTAACCACCAAATGGCCAAAAAATTAACCGTTAACCGTCAAATGAGCAAACCAATGTTAACCGTCAAATTCCGCAGGTATCCTTAATCAAAAACTAAACGATTGGCTGGGGTCAAGTTATGCCGTTTAGAAACAAATGTTTTACTATATCATAAAGACAAACACTGACTTATGTTCAAGTAATTTAACTTCTAGTCACGGGAGCAGGCGATTAATGACGGCGACAGTAAAAAATGTGATGTAACTGATGTTACATTACCGGTTCAACAAAGAGAAGTAGATTATGGGCTTTATCAAAGAAGTTTGCATTGCGTTTGGCCTGTTGGTCTAGTGGCATGATTCTCGCTTTGGACGCGGAAGGTCCCGGGTTCAACTCCCGGGCATGCCCAGATTGCAGATTTTTGTTTTTGTTTTGAACACATAACCTGTCATTTAATAGCGTTCAGCTAGAAGTCAAATAAACTATTTGTCTTGTTCAGTTTGACTTATGAATGTCCTTAAATTTCGCCCATAATTTCGCGGAGCAACAGTTACTCCTTAAAGCCAAGTTTCAAGATATTTTTTCTTGACCGATGCTTTGAAGAACGAAAAATGAAGCTCTAATATGCAAGTTGAGGGATAACCGGGAGAAGTAGCTCTGAAACTATTTGACAGAAATGTGTCAAGTGCTTCTTTTCAGCGAATTTATACTGGAGGAACATACTAAGATGGATAGTTTCTTGTTAATTTCGAGTTAGGTTAAGACAGAAAAATAGCTTCCGTGTTTTAGTCGAGGTTCATTAAATGGCCAAATATCGTGAAGTCCTATGTAAACAGTATGCCAGCACAGAAAAAATGTTGAGGCCCCCAAAAGTTTTATGGGTTTTTTGAGACCTTTAGTGATTGCTTACACTATTTAAGTTAGAATAATGAGTATTTGCTGTTTCCCAGCGCAGATATTTTCCATTAATTAAAGGCTCTTCACAACGCTACAAAATATGAACCTTACTTAAAATGGAGCCGCGGAGAGAAATCAAATTGTCTGGTTCAAATAAATATCTGTGCTTTGAGACTAATAATAGTAGAACATGATCCAGTGGATTTCATTTTCACATGGCCTTTCTTGTTGTAGAAATACTAAATCAAACACAGCTAATTAAATATTCATAAATTAGTGACAAAGGGCCATTTTTGGAGGGGGTCCCCCTAACTTGAAGAGAATAAAATATTTTAACCTAAGTTTTTGCCATAATCATTTACTCACCAAACCCAACACTTGTGCCATTGAAATGCATCACGTGGGGGCATTTTTTCTGTGTGACGTCATGACTTTTTCATACTACGTGATGTTCATTCACAACATTTTTATCTTCAAGAGGAAAGCTTACCAGGCGTTTTGCGTCCAAAAAAACACTCCAAATTTGTCCTGATCGTATTTTATCTTCAGCTGATAAACAGCGGCCATGCTGACAGCTCTATGGCAGACAAAAACCACGGTAAGCTTTCCTCTTGAAGATAAACATGTTGTGAATGAACATCACGCAGTACGAAAAAGACATGACGCGACACACAAGAAAAATGTTCTCACGTGTTGCATTTCAATGTACCACGTGATTGGTTTGAAACAAACTCGCGGCATCAAAAGCGTTGCTCCGAAGGCGGCAAAAACATTCGTGGGTGTCGCGGTCTACTGGAAAGAGTAATAAATCCCTTCTGTCAACAGTGTTCTAATAAAATTTTGACGTAAGTGATTTTCGTAATTCGCCGCTAATCGTTTTCTGTATTATTAAAAATTCCCTAAGTCAAAATTCAGATATTTCGTGATAAATCATTCACGTGGTATCTGAACTATCTTTTTGCCAAAATTCTAATGACTGGATCGTTAGGAATCGGCATAATCAGTCTCAATTTTTCGAGCAACTGCGCATGCGTTGCATTTAACTGGGTTCTTTCGGTAACAAACAAAAACTGAAAATTGCTGGTTCTTTGCACCGTTACCCTTTCTAACATATCTTTGAAATAAAAGATTAAAGCCATCAATGAACTGCTTTCAATTATGGAGAAAAATAACACAAATAGTGCGGGTGTTGAGTAAATAAAATGATCGCTCTATTGACAGCATGTTTGTTTCCTGAAATCTTTGTGCACGTGCTGAATTGCATCGGCATAAACGCGCGCGAAAACTGTGTTCGGCCACCTTACAGGGTTCTTTCGGTAACAAACAAAAGCTGAAAATTGCTGGGTTCTTTGCACCGTTACCTTTTCTAACATATCTTTGTAATAAAAGACTAAAGCCACAAATACACTGCGTTCAATTATAGAGAAAAGTAACACAGATAGTGTGGGTGTTGAGTAAATAAAATGATCGTTCTATTGACGGTATGTTTGTTTGTTTGGTTTTTTTTTTAAATCCTTGTGCGCGCGTTGAATTCCAGGTGTTCGGCCTCGTTTCCGCGCCTTGACCTGTCTCGTTATCACCGCTCTACTAGTAACCAGTTCTTCCGATTCAACAGCAAAAGCATCAGCACGAAACGCAAATAGTGTTCTTTAAAAGACACGTTTAATTTTTATATGTTCTTTAAAAGACACGTTTAATTTTTATATAACTAGAATAAATTTGATAACTTTATCTCTTGAATCCGTACTCGCTCGCAGACGTGCTAATAAATTCCGTAACTCACACGTCAGTAACTCTAACGTCACCGTCACTAATAACCTCAACACATTTTCTAACAATTTCACGCATACACAAACGCCCACACATAAGCGTAATCGCCGCAAACGCAAACCCCGTAACGCCATCAGACTTGACACCAGTTCTGTCATTAACCTGTCACAAACTCCACTTTCTCACGACGAATCCTCAGTTCTCGCTCGTGGCTTAACCTTTTGCCCTACACCCAGACGTATTAATTGGACAGAATTATCAGCTGACGTTAATGACTTTACACGACGGATGCGACTTACTGAGTACTTTCATGACAACAACAACCAACCTACTGTCCCTACTCTTAATCAAAATAACCCATTCCATAATAAAAGCTCATGGACTCCCCCCTCTGACAGAGATTCAGCACTAAACGCGTACATGGACGCTATCAAAAGCGACATTATCACCTCTAACCTTAACCATATAGCTGACAACTTAACTCCACACGAGCGACAAGCATTACGTAACCTAAAGAAACGACAAGACATAATTATCAAACCAGCAGACAAAGGCTCTGGGACGGTAGTTATGGACAGGACTTGGTACGTAGACGAATGTAATCGACAGCTTAATGACATAAAATTCTACACAAAACAAGACGGAGACATAACTAACCAAACTAATTCAAGATCGAGTTACTACTTACGTTCAACGTATGTTAAAAGACGGCTACATTGACGAAAAGACTAAACGGTATCTTATACAAACTAACGTTAAACCAGGACGCTTCTACATTTTACCTAAAATACACAAAACTGGCAACCCGGGACGCCCCATAGTTTCATCTAACGGCCACCCTACAGAGCGCATCTCACAATTCATCGACTTTCACATTAACCCTCTCGTCGCTTCCTTGAATTCACACATTAAAGACACCACTGACTTCCTTAATAAACTGGCTAACCTCGCTACTCTACCAAATAACGCTATACTTGTCACTCTCGACGTTTCATCTGATTATACACCAACATCCCACACAACGAAGGAATTGATGCTTGCCGTCGTTTCCTTGATACTCGTACTGACAAACACATTCCCACTGAGACACTTTGTGACCTTTTACTCATTATACTTACCATGAATAACTTCACATTTAACCAGCACCACTATCTTCAGATCCATGGCACTGCTATGGGTACTAAGATGGCTCCATCATTTGCTAATCTCTTCCTCGGCATTTTCGAAACCAACGCCCTCTCTAATGCTCCTTTTCATCCTCACACTTGGTGGAGATATCTCGACGATATCTTCATGATCTGGACTGAAGGACTAGATCATTTGAAGATATTTGTCGATTATCTCAATAATATTCATCCCACTATCAAGTTCACTAGTAATCACTCATTAACCAATGTCCCCTTTCTCGACGTCATGGTATCTCTACATAACGGCACTATAGAAACTGACCTATACACTAAACCTACAGACAAACACCAACACCTACTAAGTTCTTCATGCCATCCTCAACACACTAAAAAGGCTATTCCATTTAGCTTAGCTCTTCGCGTCCGCCGTATTTGCTCTACTGACGCTGAATTTACACTTCGCCTTAATGAACTAAGAACATATCTCCTCGCACGAGGTTATGGTAACACTTTCCTTGACTCACAATTCAAACGTGCTGCTAATATTTCTCGCACTGAAGCTTTACATACTAACCGTCACGATTCCATTGACCGCTTGCCTTTTGTTGTTACATATAACCCATCACTTCCTCACATTTCTAGTATCCTACGCAAACATTTCCATATATTACTTTCCTCTAATCGCTGCAGGGAAGTTTTTAAGCACCCACCCATCGTCGCTTACAGACGCACTTCTAACCTTCGCGACATTTTAGTTAAAGCTAAGCTGCCCACTAAAACAACTCCTAACAACACTAGTTTACCACCAGGATCATTCCGCTGTGGACAAGATTGCACTACTTGTCCTTACATTACTAACGGTCTTACACACTATACTTTCTTCTCTACTGGTGCAACCCGTCAAATCAAGTCACACATAACCTGTAACACCAAAAATTTAATTTACATGATACAGTGTAACCGCTGCCATTTACAATACATAGGCGAAACTAAGCGACGTCTCAAAGACAGATTCAACGAACATAGACGCTCTGTCGACAAAACAAACATTAAATCCAAACCCACCACTGTTGCCGAACATTTTCTGTCTCATCCTAATCATTGCCATACTGACATGCAACTAATTCCATTCGAACTTATCCACTCGTCACATGATTCAATAAGAAAAGCCAGAGAGTCCTTTTTAATAGATTTAGCGAGAACACTGGAACCTGACGGTATGAAAAGACGTGATGAATCGTAAAATTTGTAACCTTAGAAAGCCTGTTTTATCTTTACTTTATTTTATTTGTTTCGTTCGTCATTTCCGTCACTCCTCTTGATTTCGAAATATGTATTACGACATTCTCCACTATATTATATTGTAATCTCATTTTTATAAGTTAGTAACATCTAAACCTGAAGAAGGCTGGTTTGGCCAGCCGAAATATTGTTTTTAATATATCACGTTGTGTCAGCCTTGCAGTAGTCTTTGACTTCTCGTCGTTTTTATTTTTCAAGTTTGGCTGATTAGATCTCTATTGAGATCCAACATTTAATCAAGCAGGATCTTCGTTCACGGCTTTGCAATTTATCTAGTTTCTTTAAAAGACATTTGAAACCTTTCATTGGCGCTGATATGTTTTTACGGCTATCGGTTTTCTGTTTTATGCCTAACGGCTGTGTTTTTGGGCCTTTTTACGACTAACGGTTAAACCCCATTAAGACCCTCATTCAAGTTTACTTGCAAGCGACAAAAGAATTAAAATTAAGGTGTAAATAACCATATCATATTGAGCTGTGTTACTAAGTGGACATGTGATCAACCTAAATTTTTTTACTTAATTTATTAAGCAATATAATACAGCTGTTACCTTAGGTAGGCGCCGTAGCTCAGTTGGTTAGAGCGCCTGTCTTGTAAACAGCAGTTCATGGATTCAAATCCCATCGGTGCCTCATAGATGTGTCTCTTTTTAATTCTCAGTGCTTTTGCTCATCGAAGCTTCACATGTTGTATAACTGGGAATTTTGCAAGGTTGTGTTTGCCATGGATTTAACATTAAGTTCCACGTGGGAGTCGACTGAAAAATTATAGGACGGTGCATTTAAAAAGGTATTATAATTCTAATCTAAGCAGAGATATTATAGTTTCTAAAATTATGCAAATTATAAAAGTAATGACGTCAGAAACTCGACGAAATTTCGATAAAATTTGATAAAAAAAGATATATCAATCAATTTGCATGAGAAATCTTAAATTCTTTGCAGTAGACGACTCTACTAGATGTGCTCCAGAATATGAGCTTAACATTTCTGTTACCATGGAAGCATACTTGATTCCAGAACTCTCTGATATTAAAACTTTTCTGACCACTTTTTTCGTTCCAGTTTGATATTTGCCAGCGGTGCCTTATATACACAATCCAGCAAGCTTGCTGCTATGTTAGGTGGTGTTTGTGGCCTTGTCTAATGTTTTTTTTTAACTGAAAATCACCGAAATATTTAAATCAGATTTGATGGGACTGCCTTTATTTGGAACTATCCAACAGGAGCCCATCACCAACGGAGACCATTGGAACCAGTAGCCCAGGTAATGGGCTCCTGATACCATACATGTTCGA
>JAEMPF020027645.1:0-11684 GCA_022496165.2 Catalaphyllia jardinei | reverse complement strand
AGGACTCCTGTCCGGCGAAGGCACGGACGAAAGACAGAGACGCTTGATCCTTTCTTTTGTATCTCGCATACTTCCACATTTCTTTCCAGGCCGAAACGAATGAATTTAACCGGACAAGTTCAACTGCGTTGAATATTTTCCTACTACAAGACTGACAAACTCGACTCGATAAAACGCTAGACTTTACAATGTTCAGGCCAATTTCTGAGCAAAGTTTAGACTGCGAGCAGTCTCTCTTTTCCTCGAAAACCCGTGGGAAAGAACGCAAAACAAGTATGCGTGACGTGGGAGCGGCGATGCCACGAGCCGCTAGTAGCGTGGGCGTCTCCCAACGCCCACGCTACTAGCGGCTTGCAGCATCGCCGCTCTAAAGTCACGCTCACAGTCACGCTCACAGTCACGTTCGCACGCTTACTTTTGCGTTCTTTCCCACGGATTTTCGAGGAAAAGAGAGACTGTTCGCAGTCTAAGCAAAGTTCTGTTAATGTCGTGTCTCCACGCTTCGCGTGACCTGAAGGATCTGAAATGTATTTGGTAATTTTCTGAAAAATTTATCTTCAGATTGACACCACACACCTACAAAAGTCGTTAGCGTTTTCCTCTTGGGTTTTTCTTCCTTTAACTCGCTTGTAGGCGTATCTCCCTTCGCAAATTCTCCGTTATCCGCATGCAACAACAACAAAGTGTAACACGATCGCCTTTACGCGAAAATTGTCGGTTCTAATTGGTTGGTTTAATTGGGGTCAGTTGAGCTCAATGAGGTGATAAAGGTGGGCGGCATTCAAAATATCCAAGTTCTCTGGCACGCGGTAGTTCTCGCGGCTTCGCCGCTCGCTTCTAGTGGCTCCGCCAACAAAAATTTATTTCGCGCGCGCCTACAAAACCGCCCGCTACGCAGGCTAGGTTTTTCGACCATCCAACCGCTTGCGTGCAGGCCCCGAGAGCAGCTGAGATTACCTCATCACACGGTTATGAATTTGTCATAACGCGGTCACTTTTTTGAATCACGTGATTAAAACCAACGGTACGTGAAACCGCCCGAAAAAGAGCCATTTCATAGGACCTCTGCTATCAATAATAGTGACAAAAAGAAAGATGGCCTTTCAGTTACTAAAAAAAATTTTGCAGAAATTCTTGTAAGTCCCTGCTTAATGGCTTAAAGGCTAGCTACGTCCCTGAAGGCTGATTATCCAGTCGCAAAAATTGATTCCCGCAAATGTAAAAAAAATCGACGATCCGCAAAATTAAAGCCCCCAAAAAAGTCCGTGCCACCCGGTAACCAAGGAAACTGTTTCCATGAAAAACAAATTAATTGATGAAGAATCACTGTTCAACTAGCCTCACAGGCCTGATAACCAAAATCAACCACTAGGATTGCTACATTGCTGATCAAATATTTTCCATGTATTTGATTTGGGACGATTTTGAGACTTTTTTTTTCATTTGTTTTGCAGACATTATATCTTTTTGTTGTTCTCTACGCTCCGTCCCTTGCCTTGGAAGCTGGTAAGACATTAATTAAATTTAGCCCTGAACCTCTTTACAGCTACACAGCAAAATCTGTATTGTGGAGATGTCTATATCTTAGTGGTAGATATTATACGAATTCTGGTATCTTTGCGACCAAATGAACTGTTGGTATTGGCCAACCGTGAGGCCAAGATGGCTGAATATTGGCCAAGTTCTTTTCTTGCGTGTTTTTGAACCGAGAGGGACCCGAAGTGCATAAAAACCGGCGCGCAGAAAACGAACGCGGCCAATGTCCAGCCATCTCGACCGTACAAGCTTGGTCATTGAAGCGTTTCTCTCGGGTAGCCAGTCACAGCGTAGTATTCGCTAGCGTTATAATAAAGAGCTGTCCATAATTAAAAATATAATTTGGTTTTATCAACTGGGTTGATAATGCGAATTGGTTACGTTAAAGAGAATCGGAAGCTGACGTGTCGAGCCTTAGCCCTTCGGCTTACCTCTCTCACAGTAAAGGTCTATTTGTTTGAAATGCTTTTCATTTCCCCCACACATACACACACATCCATCCAGGAATTGCAGTTAAGCTTTATACGTCCTCTCCAAAACTGAGTTTCGGCTCTTGAATACTCGATCCCACTGACCTCGAAATTTTCTTTGGTCTGTAATTTTTCTTGGAGCCCCATAAATTTTATGTTTTTTTAGCGAGGCTGATTTATTTTGACCTAATTAATTTAAGAAATTAAAATTGATACGTATATATTTTACTTTTCGTTTCTTAGTTGCTGGAATTCCACTCTCAGCTTCGATTCTCACAACAGGAATAGTGTGTACTTTCTACACAAGCCTTGTAAGTACTTCCCACTACAGAACAAACTGAAAACTTTCATTGGTCTGCTCGCCTGGAAGAGTTTATTTTTTCTTTGGTTCAGACGAGTCAGAAATCCACAAAGTACTCATCCGACGGGATCTGTAAAATTTACAATGCCAAACATTTTCTTTTTCTCATCGTTTTAAGATCTAGAGTCAATGGCCTGAATAGAATAAATTTTTGAGAAGCGAATTGTTCTCAAACATGTTCGTTTTGCTGTCATATGGTATACCTAGGTTTCCATGCGCATTTGTTTCGCGAAATGCAGTAGGTATTTTAAAATTCCGTGATCTTCCTCTTAGCTGATGGCGTTTCGCCTTGTTTGTAGCTGCTTGTAACTGCCAAACGCGCATATTTGACGTAGCTTGAACGTTTACATAAGACTTGAATGCGTACATAAGCTTTAATATTCACGTAAGACATATTTACACTAACAGTCCACACTACGTGGGAGAAATATTTAAACATAGCTTTCTTTCTACTGTTAGGCTTATTGTCCACACTAATCCGTCACGAAAACGAAGCCTCTCGAAAACGCTCATCAACCCGGAGGAATCTGAGAACGTCGGATTTGCGTTTTAGTGCTAACGGAAAAAATTCAAAAACGGAAATTTTCGAAACCCCCAAGGGTGCACTGAATTTTTTCAGTCGCCAGTGATTGTATTGTTTTCAACAAATTTCTCCAGCATAGTGGGAATAGGGCTTGGCACATGCAAGTCATTGTTCATATAAGTCGAGTCATTAGAGTTTTTGTTTGAAGAGAAAAAGAAAGTTTATAGAAGAAACTTGACAACAGGAACTTGTAGTCTAGTTTCTCTCGGTTTTCTTCAATTTAAAAGAACAGTATAACAACAACAACAACAACAGTGTTTTATCACTTTACAAGTAATCCTTAATCCCCTGGCTCCGCAGGTAGCAGTCCTAATCAAGGCGGGCCAGGATAATCAGTGAAAGAAAGAGAAAATACACACTAAAAACTTAAGATAAATAACAAAAAAAATAAGTAAATACGAGAACAGATTAAGTCTACAGAAACAACTATGTACTTAATTGAGGTTGGAAACGCAGTCTTCAGAATCAGTTAGCGGTGATCACCAAATATTTCAACACCACAACCCTACCCAGGCCACAAAGGCCCAGATTAGTTACTTGGACGTTCAATATTAATGTAGCAACAATGATAAGTCATTGCATCTTTAACATAGGAAAAGTTGCTTAACAATAATCACTGTGACCTTCCCCATCCAAGGGTATAAATGAGTCCTAAAATGGTACAAATGAGTACCAATCCACTGTTTAAAAAAGCAGAAGAAAATGTGTCACCATTAATCATGCATAAAAATTACAATTTCCTCGATTGTGATTGGCTTTAAAAATCTCCCATGTTCTACTAATTCACTTGCCAAGTTGTTATCGCACAGTTTGTTAGTGGACACTTTGTTATCCGACAATTCAATATAATAAGCCAATCACATCAAATTTAAGTTGTAGTTTAAATCAAACAATCACATTCAAAGTTGTAGTTTAAATCAACTAAACACAACCTTGGTCAAATTTAAACAATTTACACCTTTTTTGTAAGTCCTTTAATTAATGCAAATTTTCCCTTTTTTCATAACTTAGCTCTTCTTCTTTTCTAGAAAATGTAACTTTTATGATTAATTGGTAATAAGATTTAGTGTCGTCCAACTCGGTCTGTAATCACACTCGTGATTAACAAATCGGACTCCCGCTTTGCGGTCGTCCGATCTTGTTATCACTCTTATGATAACAGACCGAAATGGACTCCATTCAGTCCTGTTACCATAACTTATTATTTTTCTTGTTCTTCTTCAGGGCGGTCTTAAGGCTGTTATTTGGACAGATGTGTTTCAGTCCACGATTATGGTCGCTGGACTCATCGTGGTTGTAGTTGTTGGCAGCATTGAAGTTGGTGGCTTTGGCGAGGTCTGGCGAATCAATAAAAAATTTGACCGCCTCAATTTCTTTGAGTAAGTTTAATTAGGTAATGGAAAGCTACACGATAACTGTCTATTACCATTTTCCCTTCTGCAGTCAGTGTCGAAGAGAGGGTTTATACTTAGTGTAACAGGTAATTCACCTGCAGCATAAACAGGGAGTAAAACCACGATTGCAACGGCAGCGGGAACGTCGCGAGACAAAAGGTTTAATTAGCAGAAAAGTAGTTGTGCTGGTACGTTATAATTCTTGGTACATTTTTTAAGTCCACTGCAAAACAACAACCTGAAATGACCAAATTCTGCGTTGTCTGGAGAACGTGAACCACGACGGCTATTTATTATTATTTTGTTTAATGTTTATTGCAAGTTTATCGCTGTATCCCAGATTCAGTTTTGACTACCCCGAGACTCGTAGGAAAAATCTAAATACGTTTTCCGATTGGAGGAGAACGCGTCACGTGTCGCGGATCAAAACTCACTAACTCCCCAGGGAAACAACAACATTTGACTCGCACGTGATCAGGTTGTGCTGTTTGAAACCGCAGCAAATTTGTGAACCAGCTGGCATAAAGAAAACGATTTCTTCCGCAGTTTTTTCTGGTTTTGAGTTGGGAGGTATAACAAAACACTTAATGACAGGGTCTCGGGGAAACAAAACGGACTGTTACCCTTGTAACCTGTCATTAAGTACTTGTTATCCTCGACGTCGCTGTCGTGGTTAATTAAACTCCTTTATGATAATTATGGGATGGAGACAAGGACGAAGGTGGTATATGCCGGGGGGTACTCCCTTATATGAGCTATATAGGTATGTGCAGCCCCAAAGCGTATGTTCTTGAGCCGTTTTGGTAGGGCATCTATCGGGCCATTTTGCGCTTAAATAGGGTGCGGCTTTTGTACTCTAGTCTTGAATTGTTTAGTAGAAGCTACATTTTCATAATTATCGACAGGACCATTAAAAGCCCTTCAAAAATTATACTTAGGACGACTTTGCCAGCCGCAACGATCATACATAGGGAATCCAAGTTTTGGTCTGCTCTTAAAGGGGGCGGGAAAAATCGTAGATTTGGGCCACACTTAGACCATAACATAATGTGATTTATCAAATACTAATAGCAACAGATACCTTAAATTCTGTGAATGACTGTATGAGTTGATCCGTTTTTCTAGCTTTAATCCTGACCCAAAGGTTCGCAACACATTTTGGACGCTAACGCTCGGGGGTGCATTCACCGCCATGCCAGTCTGGACTGTCAGCCAGACAGCTGTCCAGCGTTTCCTTGCCATAAGAACGTTCAAGGATGCTAGAAGGTAATATATAGATTTAGGCTAAAAGCGTAGCTCCAGGGCCAGGTTGATCAGAGCACGATTAAGCTAACCGAGGAAAAGGTAGAATTTTGATTTGAGTTTTGTGCATGTAACTTTGCGGTGAGGTTTTCTGTATACTGAATGAATGTTGTGCCGCGTAGCACTATGAACACAAATAATGGAACAGAGAATTAACTCTGAAGTGTAAATTTAAGTGCTAATTTAACTCATGAATAAACCACTGGGCGTTAGCCTTAGTAAAGGGAATCAGGGAACCATCATTTGTGTTCATTTGTGTTCATATCAATCATTTGCGTTCATAGTGCTACGCGGCACAACATTCATATGTACCCTTACTTTCTCTTCGCCGCGATTCACCACTTAAATCGACCCCGACTTTCTCTGTCCGACCTCGTAGCTCAGTCGGCAGAGTAACGGTAGATCTAATCCGGAGGTCGTGGATTTGATTCCCACCGAGGTCAAAAGATTTTTCTTTACTACTTAAATTTACACTTCAGAGTTAATTCTCTGTTCCATCATCTTTTCTGTATACTGTTTGGCCTCCTGTTTTGAGTTTTAATGATCACCATATACACAAAACAAAGCAGCAAAAAAATGTACAAGAGAAAAAGTTATAATGTGGTTAACTTTTAAACCTGGGTTAGCGTTAACCGTCTTTCAAATAATCCAGGCCTGTTTTCAACAAGTTAAGCAGACATGAGTCCGCGATCCGAACGAAACCCAGCACTTGGTTAGCGGTCAATTTCAATAAAAAATGCGACCTTAATGAGTATTAAACCTGAGCCCACGATATGGTTAGGTGATACTGGTCAGCGGAGTTCTTGCCATGACAGCTGTCAATTAAACATAATATGCATGTCTAATATCAAAGATATATGCTGTGATGCAAGACTGCATGACTTGGTATTAGCTGGATGGCCGGCATGTTGTGCGACGTCGTTCGTCGTTCGTCGTTCGTCGTCGTTGTTCGTCGTCGTCGTTGGGCGCACGCGCCCGTGATCCATCCCATTAGCCATTTTGACTATAAGAAAAGAGTTGCATGGGTTCGTATTTCTATGCATACGTGTGGTTCCTTTTTCTATAATTATGGAGCCCCGCTAATAAAAATCCAGTTGGGAAAAATAAATTAAATTTGGCAGCTTTCAAGTGCATGCAATGAATTTAAAGAAATTACAAACAGTGAATTTTTCTGAGTAGGTTATATTCATTTTCATATTTCAGCTGTCAAACAATTTGACATTTTGTTATTCTAAAAAACAAACAGACATCAGTTTTTAATGTGTGTGTTTTGTTATTGAAAATGACATTTCGTCGTAACATTGTCAAAGTAGTCTGCGGATCCACTCAGCTATTGCCTCGTGGATCCACAGCTACTTTGAAAATGTTATGACGAAATTCATGATCAATAACAGGACAGACGCTTGAGAAACTGACGTCAATTTGTTATATTGCTACCGGTTTCATGCTACTCCCATGACCCTTACCACCCTCGCCGTCCTGACCACTTTTGCCTCTGGGCAGCTTCGGCACCCTTGCAACCCTTGTCACAGTGGCAATCTGCCCACTCTGCCTGTGTTATGCACTCTAACCACCCTGCCCACCCACGCTACCCTCGCCGCCCTCTCACCCTTGCCACCCTGGTTATCCTCGCTACCCTGGCCAACCTAGCTGGCTACCGTGGCTATCCCGACACCATTGCCAACCCCGCTGCCCTCGCAACGCTAGCGACCCTGGTCAACCACCCCCCCCCCCCCCCCCCCCCCCCCCCCCCCCTACCCTCGCCACACTCTAAAGGAGCAGTCTCTTTTGATATGTTGATTGTTTATTTGACTTTTGTTTATTGCTTCTCTGTATTTTCGTTTATTTTAACAGAGCGGTGTGGTTGAACGTGCCTGGATTGATCATTATTGTGACTCTTTGCTGTTTGGATGGACTTGTTATTTTTGCTGTCTACTCCGGATGCGATCTACGTGCTCAAAAGCTTATCACCAGCAATGACCAGGTAATTTGCTCATAAAATACTACGAATGGTTTATTATAAGCTTCTTGGTGATTTTCTGTCTTAGTAAAGTACTATTTCAATAATTTGCAGGTTTCCTTGAGTTAATTTTAATTAATTTGTTTGTGGCTAACAAAAATCCAAAATGCTCTGAAAGCTTGATCCACTTCAAGTCGTCTGCTGTTAAGAGGTCTGGGGTAGAAAAATTAAAGGGTCTGGTTTGGCCGAGATATTTTGGAAACTCTTGGGGTATCCTATGACGCACCAAGAGTATTTCATGTTTCCAGACATTTCATCAGTTGCGTGGCAACTAGAAAACAACAGAAGTTAAGAATGTAAGAGTTTATTCTCTAATTTCACGTGAGGTTGCTGAGTGTATGTTTACTTGCTTTTCCTATAGACTCTCCCGTTTTTCGTGATCGACAAACTTGGACATCTCAAGGGACTGCCAGGAATGTTCACGGCTTGTCTGTATGCTGGAGCCCTTAGGTACCAGTAGAATGTGTATTTTTTTATCTCCGCTTCTTTTTTCCTCTTTAAATTTGACAACATGTTTCATTTTACGTGTTTGGGGGGAAATGATAAAAAGGTGGTTTTAGTATAGATTTACGGTAAATTTATACTAAAACAATTAGACTACTCGCCCTCGTTTTCTATGAGCGTAGCTCGTAGAAAACTCGGACTCGTAGTGTAATTGTTAATAAGTCGTGTAACAGGTTCTCGGTTTTAGTTAACCTGCATAACTGTCGGGAGTTTGCAAGGGATCCGTCGTCGCTTTGTTTTGCTTTGATAATCATCCAGTTTGTGCGCTCCGGCCAGTAGCTAGGGCATAAGTACAATTGAGTGGGATCCTGCGCCACCCCTCTTCATTGAGTCTGACATAATTTGCACGTGTCCTACAGCACTGCCTCATCAGCTCTGAATGCCATGGCTCTTGTGTGCCTGGAAGATGTCGTGAAGAAAAAGGTCCCGGATATCTCCGACACCGATGCTGCCAAGCTTTGCAAGATCATTGGTAAGTTGTGTTCGCTGAACAGTGGCGTACCTAGGGTATAGGCCATTAGGTTGGACCCAGGACCTCCTGTTTTCTGGCTTGAAAACACGAGAATCCCCTTGCCCCCGTTCTGAAGTAAGTATGGGCCTACGTTCACTCCGCTATTTCCTTTTTTCCTACCAGAAGTCCCGCTAATCTGTCTTTTTGATGCAGCACCTCTGAATCAGCCGCTAATTGGAGATGTTCAGCCTACCGACCTCTACCCTCCCCCCCCCCTCCCGAAAATTGTCTCAATGGCGCATTTCCGAGTTGACCTAAACATCTCTATCAATTGAAGCCTGGTGCACAACCATTCATGTGAAACTAACTTTAGTTTGCATGTGAATGAAAACTCATTTTTAAATGAAAATATGGGTAAAAAGACTCGCTGTGAGAACAGGATTAAGGTAATTCGGAAATGGCCCAACTTTTAGCGCAGTTTTGGGACTACCTTACTAATTTCTAATCGATGTGCCTTCGTCTTTAGCCCTGTCGTTCGGTGTTATCGTTATCGGCGGTGCTTTTGTTGTGAAGTACGTGGGTACCATGGTTTTACAGGTTGGTCTGTGTTTTTTGTCTTTATTTCAATCTTTTCCGCAGCCGGAGATCGTGTCGCCAATTTCCTGATGTCGTGCGATACCTTGTTGTGATTATTACTGTTTTACGTTAGTAATTGCAAAGTACTGTTGCTGTTTTCATTTCAGTTGGCGTATAGCATTTTCGGAATCTGCGGTGGACCGTTGTTGGGAATCTTCTTCCTTGGAATGTTTGTCCCTCGAGCTAACTCCAAGGTAATGTACAACCCAGCAACACATAAAATGGTTTGCCATTAAAAGTTGTGGGGAACTGGATCAGAATTCTCTTTTTTATCAGTTTCAGCGAATTCTCGGTTGCCAGTTTAAACTTCAGCCCGCTTGTCAGCTTTCAATTGATTAAGAATCTAGATCGCTATTCTCAGCTTTTACTTGGCAAATGCCGGCGTCTCTTCTGTGTTGACAAGTTTTCGCCTGTCACACCCTCCTAATAAGGTCGTTTCTCTTTTGGCGTAATCTTCTTGTAAGAGAAGTTCATTCCAGTTTCAGATTCCAATATACTTTTTTATTCTTCGTGTGAAATCATTTAAGTTAAGTTTTAAATTTGTTTTCGAATCTCTTAAAGTCTCCGTATCATAAAGGCACGTATAGATATTCTCTTGTTATTTATAGACATTAGCGTGTTCTTTTCTCGATGGTACATAGCGATGGGTTGTTTGGTATTTGTTTTACGTTTGTTGGTTTAGCTCTGTTATTGTTCTCAAAACTTAGACTGATAACAGTTTAGAGTCTAATCGAGATCCATCTCACGGTGTCCCATGGCTAAAAACCTGTTGTTTCAGGGCGCATATTTTGGCGTATTCACCGGTGCTGCTTTAACCACCTGGGTGTTCATTGGATCCGTGCTGTATCCACCCAATAAGTACCCAGGCCTACGCTCGGTCCAGGACTGTGATTTCTACAATGCCACGCGAACTGCCAAACTCTACAATATTACATACGAGGACGCAACTGCTAAAATCTTCGAGGAATGGGGAGATGGCAATATCACGAATCCTTTCAAAGGACACAGGTAACATTTCATTCTTCGCTTGAAACTGATCATCTAGTTTAATGGCTTCTCCTTCCTCTGCCGTCGCTTAACTTCTTAGACATGAGACTAATATAATTTTACTAATACTATACTATACTAATTATACTAATGTAATTATACACTTTTGTAGTTGAATGGTTTTTGTTCGGTTGCCGACCGCATGGTTCTCTGGGTATGACGTCATCATCACGTAATTTTCTGAGCGAATTTCGGATGAATTTTAAGGGTGGGAAAATTGAGCAAACGTAGCAAAACATGTCTTATTTCTGGCTTCGCCACCTGTCGGTTTTCTCATTAATTATCTGCAGCCTGTTGGTTAATTGTTGAATCAGTCTCGTACCCTGTACAGATGTCATGGGATGGATATTTGTTTTCATTTTGTGTGTTATTTTTAATGTAGCTAGGGGAAAAATATGGACAGATACCGGCAAATATTTTGACGAAACTTTACAAAATGCTAGAGGCAACCTGTGCAATCTCATCGAGTCTTCGTTCCTTACAGCGCAAGCTTGACAAAACGAGGGCTGGATTTTGATTGGTTTTAAAAACAATGGAAATGAGTGGAAGTAGAAAACAGCGTCTCAATTGAGCCATGTGTTTGTCAGTTTTATAGGCATGCGCAATTTGAAGACGCTAGTGATAAAAGGGGATGTGACATTTTTGGTTGTTTCTGTTACTCTCGCTCCAAATTAGCTGAATTTTTGCATGCGACCTTCATTTCAGTTGAAAAACATTGCCCCGTAATTTTTTTCGCTGGCTTGCTCTTCGTTTTCGAGAAATAACGTATGCAAAAAAGGCACGCCACTAGGAAAAAACGGGTGGATTTGTGCATCAACTAAAATTACGCGATGTCTCGAAAATGAAGCAAAACTTTAGCGGAAAAACTACGGGACATTGCTTACTACCAGTTTCGAGCTGCCGTTAACGGCCAACTTTTCTCTGCGTTGTTTCACGCTTTAAAACATTCAATTGCTATCCAGCAAAATATTGATCTTTCGCAACGTGTAACCTTCGAAAATGTCGATTACTGGTAAAAACCGTTAAAACTTTGATTTCAGGTTAACGTGCGACCACAAAGACGTTAACTTCACTCAAATTACAGCCAACGGTTTACTTCACGCAATGTGCAAGCTAGACACTCTTGATATCAGGTCATTTACTGACAGTTAGAATTTTGATTTCACATTATCACGCCACCGCAAGGACTTTGATTTCACTTAGAGAACAGCGAGAAGTTCATTTCCCAACATGTAAGCCCAATTGAAAGGCCGCGTGCAAGAACGTCCCCTAGATGTTTTGCTAAAAAAACAGGTCCAAACTTCGCAGCTGACTTTAACCCTTGGGGTTAAGGGTTCCCAGTCTTATTAGAGTTAGGTTTAGGGTTACCGCTCGAAACTA
>JAEMPF020004217.1:0-46382 GCA_022496165.2 Catalaphyllia jardinei | reverse complement strand
GCCGAAATGTCGTAGTTTCGAATTACTATTGATCTTTCTAAGGCATCTGGAAGCAGACTAGTACCATTCCGTGCCTTTTTTGCACTATTCTGTGCCAATAATTATTTCCACAGAACATGACTGAACGACCCGGAAAGGCCGAAATGTCGTAGTTTCGAATAACTATTGATCTTTCTAAGGCATCTGGAAGCAGACTAGTCCCATTCCGTTTTTTTCTCGCCAGAAACTATCTCCAAAGTCGACGATATAAAAATTAAAAGGAAAGTCAGTCTTTTTTTCTCCTTCTCCACCCGTTTATCTTGCTTTTCTTGCCGTCCTTTCCCTTTTTTTCCCCTTTACGTAGCTCTTATTTGGCCTAAAAGAGCAGTCAAAACAAGGTGAAATCGAGGTCTTTAGCACTGTTTTCATGAATCCAGACATATATATATATATATATATATATATATAAACGAAATACACGTAAAAGGGGACGGAAACAACAGATGAACAACGTCCATTACTTTGTGTCTTCAAGAAATACGCCTAACTACATTATAGGAATGAGATTGGAAAATAATGATAGCGTACATGCTCCGGTTGTGTTTTGCCAATTTGCGTTTTTTCCTTTTACACAGGTTGCCGGCAATTTCCCTGAGATAGCAGACCTGCTGCTGCCAAGGCTTAGCCCATTGAAGCGTAAGAACTTGGAAAATCTTCGAAGGGAGGATGAGAATTATTTCCAAACGCGGCGGCAGAAAAGAGAAAATGAGAATGACAGAGACAATTCAAACAGTGCCAATGCCAAAGTTCAAGCTGCAGGATCGGCCATGTCGAGATCGTAATCAGCTGGCATACCGGTCATTATTCTTTTTTAGAGAGTATATAAGGGGAAGCCAATCGTGGAGTTTTTAGAAACTCGTTCTGTATGTTATTTTCCTCGTTATGGAGGACATAGAGTTGTAGTAACAAACTGCGTGATATATACCTAGTCCATTTAAATACAATGGTCAATGTATTTTCTGTAATTTACTCGGTAGCACATTTAATGATATTTCAGTACAGGAAACTGACTTATACGTAAGCCGCAGGGATAGATATTATTGTGACTTTCCCAAAACTTTGAAAGATGCCATACGTTTTGACCAATAAAGTTTAACTGTCCAGTTATGAGCTTTAAAAAGTTTCTTGTTTGCTTCTTATGAAGGATCGTTGGTTGTTGAGGAATCGATTTATTATATCGAAAGGCTGATTGATTTAAGCGAATGGACAGGAAAAAGGTGTACGGAATGCGAATGAAATGTGAAAAACCTAATTATAGGTACAGATCTGAGAGTGGATGAATTAATTACATCCTTCGTTCTACTATCCTGCGGCCACACTGACTCATTTCCGCGGAAAACTAAACCGCGAGTTTAAATGTGAAGTGCCCAGAAGCCACGTACCTTTCTGTGGACTCGCTCCCAGCTTCCCATCTTGTTATTATGTGGCGTCTCGCAGTGCCAGCCGGTTGATGTGATCCTGCCTGGAAAGAATCTTCTGGTCTCGCATACGTGAACAACACATTTAAAATGTTCGCCACTACATTTTCACAACTCTCCATCAAGCCCCGTAAAGTGGTATGATAAAATACTCTTTTACTTACTTATGTCTGGCTGGACGGGAAAATATTTGGCTCTAGGTCATCGCTGCCCTCGGTTCGTACAATCTGATCCCAAGACCAACGCTGATATCCAAGAGTCACTTTTCACAATGTCCTGTACATTTTCGGTGTTTTTCTTCAAGCATCCCATATTCTTAATTTCTTGCTGCGCAATCAATCACTGACGGACCAAATGACTGACTGGCTGACTGACTGACTGACTGACTGAACAACTGATACTCCAACTGACTGACTCACTGTCTCTCTGACTGCCTGAATGACTATAACCAACTGACTGTCTGACTGTACATGTCTGAATGATTGACGGACTGAAGGACAGACTGACTGATCAATAAACCAAACGATTAACAGACCGACTAACATACCGACTGACCGACATAATGAATGACTGAATGACCGCACGACCGAAGGACCAAATGACCCAATTATTTAATGACGGAATGTCGGAATGACCGAATAACTGGGTGCTGTTTTCTTTATCCTATGTAACAAATTCTTAATCATAAAAATGACAATTTCCTCAATTGTGATTGGCTTAAAAAAGTCCTATTTTCCACTGATTCACTTGCCAAGATGTTCTCGAAATCGGTCGCCTAGTCATCTACCTGTTTCGCCGATATATAACTTTTTGCAAAGGGTGCAAGTTATACAGTAGATGACATTGGCTGAGGTACAGGTAAAATGATCAGTGATCTTAATGGATCGCTTGGGTCCCGACAATTTTTCAACGTTGCAAATGAAAGGACTTGTTTTGCATCGTGCGCGTGCACATTTAAAAGTACCGGGTTGTTCACTCGTTTGAAAAGCACTTCTGACTAAAAAGTTACCTATGTTTTTGTCGCGTTTGAATGAAATTAATGGCGGTTGCGAAAAGATTCTGCCAGTATCGGGATCATTTTGAAGTAATTTAAAGTTTTTTAGAATGATGGATTTAACTCCGTGGTTGTGAAGGTGAAATGTGAAAGTGAATGGAATTCTATTGTTATTCTCTTTCTGAGACGTTTGTAGTGCTGAATGCCGATCAATTTGTTGGGCGCGATGATGGCCTGCTTCAACAACAGAGGCAGGATAGCCACGTTTTTCGAAAAACTCGCACATTTCCTCTGATTTTCAGGAAAAGTCAGAGTCTTCACTACAAAGGCGACGAAGTCTAAGAAATTGAGAATAAGGAATGCAATTCTTGACATGTGATGGATGTGAAGATGAATACAACAAATAACTATGAGAATCTGTGGGTTTGTAGTGCACACTGGTGCATAAACCGTTGCCTTCGACAAAAACTTTAATATCTAGAAATGCTAAAGAAGTATCGGAAATTTCCCAGCTATATTTAAGAGCCACATTTTAGTTTGATTGATTGATTGATTGATTGATTGATTGATTGATTGATTGAATTGAGTGTCATGAAACCAAAACCAAAGTTATCACTGGCCAATCACAAAGGACGCAGACAATCCAGTGAGCCAATCAAAGTAATCACATGTAGCTGAGGCAAAGCGCGGGAAAAGAAGTGCGAGCGAGTTACAATTGGTTTTGGTTCTACTTCTGATTGGGTGAAAAAGTGACACGAGTTTTTCAAGCCAATCGTTTAGCATAGTTGATAAAAAAAAACAATTACGTTTTGACACTCAAATGAAAACCGCTCTATGTGAAGTTAGTCTCAGTTACAACATGTAAGCATATATTCCAAGTTTTACAAAGTACTGTGTAAACCTGCAGTCTATTTTACCCGCCTTGGGCCCTTTTGTAACTTTTATTTACACTAGCACATCCTCTTTCAGACGGGTAAGTTGTAGTAGATGCGTAACTTATCATGCCTGTTCAAGTCACAATATGGTACATCCCTCGTCATCATCACCTCCAGTCGGTCAATCAGCTCCGAGAAACTGGGACGAGTCGACGGATCTTCCCTCCAGCATTCACACATCAGGTCATACCTATCACGGATTAAGAGAGGCAAGAGTAAGGCCAAAGCCTACATCTGACTCACTAATCAATCCTATTCTCGAAAAGGACTAAACACATCTTAATTCAGTCTCTTACACTTCGTCACAACACATATTAGGCCTTTCCTTGCGATAACCTGTCTTCAAAAGTCTACACAGCTCTGAATTGGTCATTGTAGGATATGGTATTCCTCCTAAATTACATCAGAACAATGAGAAACGTAACAAAGGAAAGGTTTGTCTTGTACGGAAATACAGCCGCGAGGACGAAATAAAATTTTAAAAAGTAAACATTTCTTTTTTTTAACCTACCCACGGTGACCGTTTCCCAAGGAAGAATGCCGAAGGACCAGCTGTAAGGTAATATAAAACGCTAGAATCAACGAATTAACAAACCCTGTTTTATAAGTACTCGACAAAAAATTCTAAAAATTTTTGTGTATGAAGAATTGTCCTGTAACAGCGTGCTGATCCAAAACTAATATTTAGGTGTTTCTGATATTTGCAAAACAAGGGACATAATAAATACTTATGTAACATAATAAATACTTATGTTTTTGGGCCATCGTAGTTTGATCAAAAATAAAAAACAAGCAACAGTGATAAACATATTGAACTTTCACATTAGTTTATTGAGACTTGACGTTTCTTATGTTACTCTACATATAGTTTTCAAAAATAACCGTTGAAGTTTAAAACAACTCTTTATATTATAATAGTGGTGAGGGGTCTGGCACCTAGATTAAGCAAATTCTTAACAGTAACTTATAAAAGCTAGAGTAAATTAATAAAGCATCAGCTTTTTACTTCCGACGTTGACATTGAAGGCTGAGATCACTTTGATATTTTGGCGAAAGGCAAAACAGACTACCATTGCAAAATCAAAGAGAACTTATTTATTCAACGTCGGAAGTGAAAAGCTGATCTTTGTTAATTTACTCTAGCTTTTATAGGTTACTAAAGAAAATGCTGTGCCACGTCACTCTTGATGGTGAAAATGCCATCGACTATCGATTCTGGAGCCATCCATTTGACTGGGAGCTTTTTTGCCTTCTTTATGCTGTAAACGTCCTCGTAGATCTGTCTCATCAAACCAAAGTCTGACACTTTGACTCGGTTATCACTGCCAATCAGAATATTTGATAGGCTATTCTACCCATTCTCCGCAAGTTTTGAATAGTGCAATGCGTGGTGGATTGAGGACCTTTGACGGCAACTCAACTGTACTCCTGCCATTATTTTAGTGCGACTACTCCATCCACTTAGAAAAGAATTAACAAATCAGAGCATTACTATCAGAAATCAGAACATGGCTATCTTTTTCTAGACCACCCAATAACATATACAAACAATAGTTCTGTTACAAAATTAGAAACCTAACAAGGCTGTGAACTGTAATTGCGGGCTTCTCAGGAAACTTTCCAACTTTTGTGCGCTTGTTAGCGGCTTCGCTTGAGTTGTCTCGAAACGAGGTTTCAAACTTAAGTTTTCGAGTGATCAGTATTTATAATTATGTGAATTCGCGGTCACGAACTGAATTTTTAGAGTGCATTTAACACAGAGAAGTCCCTAGTATTCACGTATTCATTCTTAATTCGCCATTTTTCGAAAGTCGATGACGTCACTATTCCCCGGTATATCCAGTTCTGGTTGTGGCCAGGACTGTTCAGGCAAGTAATTTATTATTTGAGCCGTCTTCGGTAGTTTTGTTTCAAAGGCAAGGTGCAAAACCGTCATTCAAACAAATTTTTCTAATAGTTACAAAGCTCTCTATCAACTTGTGTCTTTCATTTTTCAGTTACGGCGAATCCAAAAGTAATTAACTGTCCGAGAAATATGGCGTGCAAAACAACACATTCAATCTGCTCCTCACAGATGTCCATTTCTAACCTTATTAAGATTCTCGGAAGACAGTGTTATGTCGAGGATGACATCTCTGGTATCACTTGATGGATTCGATTTGGTCATCCGCGGGTTTTCTCTCTAACATGTGTTTCCTGTATGGAATAAAATGATCTTGACACAACTTTTTAAATACGTGTAATATGTCACCTCTTTAAGGGAATCACTATGCATTGACAAGTACATGAGAATCACTAGCTACTTCAGTCCAGAAATCATAACATTTTACATGGTCTTTCTAGGAATCGTGTTTAAAACTAGACTAAAATACTCTTACATTATGAATAATAAGAGTTGCAATCGTCAAGGTGTATTAGAAAAATCTTTCCCATGAAATGAAATTTTAAAAACATTTAAACTAGGCAGTTTTTTAATCTCTGAGGGAATCTTATTCCACAGAACAGATCCTTTGTAGTGTAGGCTCCCTTTTGCAGACTCAGTTCTGGGTCTGGGGACATAATAATTTAACTCAGAATTTCTGAGATTGTGTGAATGTACATTTGAGGTGTTGGTAAAGATCCGCCTCAGATACGATGGGGAAAGATTATTATGGGTTTTATACAATGTCATAGCCAACTGTTTAAGTCTTACTTGTGGCAAGTGAAGCCTCTCTATGCATTATTTCAATGGATTGTTATGTGAAATATGGCAGTCAGTGTATTCTTTAAAGCTGGTACATATCTCCAAAACTGAGCGAAGGAGAGAAAGTTTAATGTTTAGTAACGGTAACATTTGTAATGCACTTCCGACATAAGCTATCATGCCATTTCTTAAAAAAAAATACTGAAATGCCTGAGGACTGGGGTACTGTGCATTACTTAAGTGTACGAATATAATTGGCCTGTAAAATAGTGAAGGTGGAACGTTAGACCATACAATGAGTAATTAATTATGCATCTCGATAAGCTATAAGAGTGCATTTCGATCTTGCCATTTCCAGTCGGTTACTTCAGAACGGTCTGCTAAGAACACGATGACCTCTGTTCAATTTGGGCGCCAGATTTCAACTGGCCCATTAATTTCTTATAGAAATTCGACAAGGAAGTACTGAATAGCGTGCCAGGTTTAATGTCATAATTTTTCACACTCATTGGGTCGATCGCCCTTGATGAGGCCGACTGGGCTCTCCGCAACCCGCCTCAGAATATCAAATCATGTGGGATCAGAATAAAACGAGATGCGAGGCACCTACCTGGCTATTTTTACTCATATCTCTTTGAGCATTTAATTTTTCTTTGAATTTTCTTTACCTTTAACTTTATCGGCTTGGCTTCGATTGATCTAAAATACAGTGAGGATGATTGGCTAATTATTTGCTATCATAGTTTCTAGATCTATGGTATGTGTGCAAATAAGTTTCAAGTTCCAAGAAGAATAGACCGACACAACAGAGCACTTTTGTTACATGCAACTTTTAAAAGACAATATACAACAATGAGAGTCCTCCAGCTATAGGCAGCTAAATTTCAAGTTTTCGTTATTGACATGAAATCATTGACATGAACCATCTCGAATTAGGATTGCATCAAAACACTGGCTCCTTCTTCGTGTAGGCGACACAGGACACACGTCACAATAGAATACCGCCTCACAAAACTATATATTATTTGCATTGTTTTCCTCAATCTTGTGTCCCTTTGTTCTTTATTGCTTTACTTCAACTGTGTCTTGTACACCAAGTAAGAGCCAAAACCCAAAGCATAACACTCAAGACAGGATAAGGGGAAAGAACGATATCCTCAAAATAAGCCTTAGTTTTTTGTAAGCGCCCTTCTGAGTTATTTGTAGATACGGTATCCAGTCTTCCCGCGGATAATGTTCCCACGCACGTCGGGTGGACGTTTTATGGAGGATGAAAATGCGTGCAAAAGCACTAGGGCTGACCACATGACTAAAATCAGTGCACAGGAGTGGCTATTTCCAGACCTTTCCCTTATTTGTGTTCTGCAACCGTGAGTGATCTTAAAATAACTTGAGAAGATTACCATTAGAATAAAGCCTATATGAGAAACTTTCGCTCACTTCCCTTATGTCCTATCGAGTAAAATTCAACTGAGACAAGATGAAACTGCTAGTCCTTAGGAAACTTCTTACCGATCGCCTCCTTCGTCGTAAGCACGGTAACAGATCACCAAACGGAACGTACTCTATCACCAGGAACTTGTGCTCCTGCAAAGTGCAACAACCAACCAAGGATACAATATTCTGGTGTGGACCCAACAGCTTCGTCTGCTCTATCTCATGCAGGAACTCTTGTTTTTGATCTTCGCTTGGATTATCTACATATGTAAGTCCAAATGACACAGGAAGAATCCTAAGTTAGAAGAAATAAAAGCTGATAACGCTACATTGATGTACAGTTTTACTTTCGGAAGTTTTTGACAAAAAAATTACTGATGCACGCTTTGCGTGCCTATGTTGGAATTACTATCAAAAAGTGAATATTAGCACAATCTAACCTTGTTTTGTTTCCTTTGGCACAAGTGTCTACAAATATATTAAAACAGGTATAAGCGAAATCATCTTTTTGGCTCAGTGTGTTCGCGATATTTATGATCACATCTGATTTTTGTTGACTCTTACAAGTCTTACAAACTGCGACAGAACAGCGTTACCTTGAACAGTGTTGAAGCGATTTGATTCCCTAATGCGAGTTTGGATTACGTGCCGAAAAAATTAATAGCTGCTCGAGTAATTAGAAATTACGAACATTGATACAAACCATTATTGGGTACCTGGAAACAGACACAGGGCTTGTAGAAGTACGTAGCCTTGCATTCAGTGCAAGAACCACGGAATGTACGGCACAGTCATTCGGAAAGCACTTGTACGTCCCAATATCTGATTCTCCTGTGATAGAGCAGTTTTCAATTGAGTGTCGTAAAACCAAAACCAAACCAATTCTAGGTTTTCACGTGACGTCAGGAAAAACAAAAATTAAATATTTTGAGTTTTCACCTTTATCAGGTAAAAGTCATTTTTAAACACATATCTGCTGGTCTGTATTTAGCTCGGTAGACTGCTTTGTTTTGAAAATAGAACACGGGTTTTTCCACAATGCGTGACATCGACTCTGTTTCTCGGTAACATGTTACGTGCACGAAAATATCGATTCGCCTTATGTTTTCGAGTTCCGAGTAACCAATTTGTTAAGAGGAGTGCCTATGCGAATGTTTTCATGTTTATAGTAAAGTTCATTTACTATGACAAGGGGGGCGGATGAAGATATTGACGGGGGGCTCCGAAATTTCTAGACACCCGAAAGGAGTGCTCCGAAAATTTTTATAGTTCAAAACCAACACATGACATCATCATAGAGATCGCATGGTTTTCAACTCAACAATTTAATGACCTGTGCAACTCAGCTTTATCACGTGGTTTACAGATATAACAAATGTAGTCTCAGTAATTGTTACACTCTTGTTCATCCCAAAATGCTTTAGAAAATTTCAAAAATTAGAAATGCTCAAACTTTTTATGATAAACCACATTGATTCAACAAGATTTCAAATCTGCTAACGGGAACTATAACGGTAAATATAACGGTAAATATATAACAATTATTCCATGAGTCCGTGTTGGATATGAAGTGATAAAATAACCAACGAGCGCGTAGCGCGAGTTGGTTATAATCACTTCATATCCAACAATGGCGAATGGAATAACTGTTTTAGTAAATTCTCAAAGCGGGTTTTGCCGCCGATTTTTATTTCCACAATCTTACAAAGCGAAAAATTTTTAACTTGGCGCACTATTTTCCATATGACGTAAAACTCCGACTATTGGCTCATAGTAGGAGTTTTTTAGCCAATCAGAAAGCTAGAAATGCAACAGTCGGAGCTGAGAATTTACTAAAACGGTTTATAGCCCGCGTGATTTTATTTCGCGTGATTTTATTGGCTACTCTACGTCACGTGATGTAAATCACCGGACAGTTATCGCGCAATAACTCCCGCCCGCGTCGATATTTGTCCTCCGATTGTTTCCGTCGAGGAAAAACATAGTCAGCACAAGAATTTCAACTTTTCTTTTCTCTTATTTAACATGGAAGGAAACCAAACAGTGTTGTTGAGTCTAGCGATAGTGACATTAAAAAGCTGATGGCAAGTGCTGTTCCGGAAAGTACAAAAAAAGTCACTAAAATACGCTGTCATGTCAATGTCTTTGAAGGTGAAGAAAGTCACGAGAAGACTTTCAATATTTAGTCCTACGTAAATTTAAACCGATTCATTTTACAAAAAAGACATTTAATACAATGTGATAACAAACTATAACACAAACCAACTGTTCACGTCGAACTTTACCGTGGAGGAAGGAGAGAAAAATTCCAGTCGCGCTTGAAATCATGGAGCCGGCAGAATTGTCAACCATGTTGAAACCTTTTTTTACGCAGAAGCCAGAAAAGTCAGTGGGAAAACCACACAGTCGCAACTGAACACTGTGAAAGCCAATTTGTTCCGGGCGGGACAGATTTTTTTCTGGTTCCCTTCAAAGAAAACTGTTTTTCCATTATTCGAGATAGGTATTTTAAGCCGGCAAACGAAGCTCTAGATCCATCACTATAAGATCTTGCGCGACAGGGATTGATTTCTTGCACAAAGCACAAGCGTCTTATTTCCAGCGAAGACCTTGAAGTCCTCTATGCAGCAAATCAAGCAAATCAACTTGGTCTGAATGCTCCAGAAAGTCCTGCAAATTCGACATGGTTTAACACCATTCTCTACTTTGGAAAGAGAGGCCGTGAGAGGCAACGCGAGATGAGGGGAGGTGAGGGGAGGCTGTAAAATCTCAAGCTTTAAGTTTCAATATCTTCATTCCCCCCCCCCCCCACCTTGTCATATTAAATTAACTTTCCCTTAACAGAAGAAACACTTTGAGAGAACCAAAGAAAACTCCAGGCCCCGGTTGTTCGAAAAGGGGATAACGCTATCAGGGGTATCAAATGGTCCCAATCAATTTAAAAGTGCTCATAACATTTTGGCCTTTACTCGAATTGCTCGTAAAGATTAGATGAGTACTCGCTTGCTCGTGCTCGCAAATTCCCTGCCGTGCAGCGTAAGCATAATTTGCATCTTGGAAACAAAAACTGACACTACTGATACTGCGCGTACCTTGCAAAACGACGTTTTATTGAAACTGACCGGCCAGAGTTTAGTCCCAGGTAGCAGGGTAACCCTACCTGAAACATTTCGCTGGTGAAGGCAGACCATCTGAGGGAACCTACTTGCTTGTACACAGGACCTTAGAAAGCTTCAGATCCCATTTAGCGTCCACCCACTGACTCTCGTGAAGCTAAGTGAAGTAATTTTCCTCAAACGACATATTAAATAAGGCATAATTGGCTGTAAGCTTCTGGGAATGGTTGAACTGCGATAAGATCTTAATATGTTGTCTAGCTTTGCGCCTGTTGTCCGGTTTTGAAGGTGTCAGCCAGATTACTTAGAGGAAAGCAATGTTTTAATAAAAGAGAGATTCCAGCTGGCGGAAAATGTACGAAGTGCTCGCTGCTCGCACGGCAAAATTGATCACTGCTCGTACTTGCAAAAATCAACGTACTGCTCGCATGCTCACAAAAGTTCGCAGAAATCATCCACCGGATAAATCACTATCCAGTGGATACCGTAGTTTGTTTTGTCAGCACTTATCCGCTGGATAGTGATTTATCCGTTGGATAGCGTTATCCAGCCTTTGAACTACCCGGTAAGAGATGTTTCCCTACCCGGAGGGGAGGGGTGGGGGAGGGTACTCCCTTGTATGGGCTATATAGGTATGTGCGGACCTAATGGGTATGGTTTTTCGGCCGTTTTGGTCATAAATAAGGGTATCGATTTTAGCTGATTTTGGCCAATTTGGTCATAAATAGGGTATGGTTTTTGTACTCTAGCCTTGACATGGGTATGTTTTTAAGAAGCCACTGAGCAAGCATTTATTTAAATTAGGCCACGACCATGCTCACTTTCAAACCATGCATGTGCTTTAAGAGAGCGGATATAGCAAGGCGTGGGTATTCCCTCGGGAAAGTTAACACCTTAGGTTCTCCAAATATTAAAATCAATTTCAAACAATAGACCTTAGAACGAGGCTCTGGGGAATAAACCCCACGAAGTCTGTATTTATTCCCCAGAGCCTCGTACTGAGGTCTATTGTTTTAGGCTCAATAACAATTATTCCATGAGCACGTGTTGGATATGAAGTGAAAAATAATCAACGCGCGTCTAGCGCGAGTTGGTTATAACATTGCGAAAACTATGACGTCAAACGGGAAACAGTTCACTGTTGTATCGAGGTCCGTTAAATCGAGGCTACACTGTATTCTGTTTACTGTCTATGGTGGTCTCATTTTGAATCGCATACAGGGCTCGAAATTAACGCTCGCAAACTCGCAAAATGTGAGAAAAATATCCAATAGCAAACGTCTGCGAGTTAGAATCGTCCATGTCTCCTAAACATTTGGAAAGAATTTGCTAGTGGTCTCACCAGTTTGCTAGTGGAAAAAAATCTTACTAACCAAACTTTGCGAGTGGACTGAAACGTTATCTTCGTGCCCTGGCTCATGAAAGCATATCCGGACTATTGACATTTATTTGTTTTTCGTATTCAGCACTGTCTCCACCCCTTCGAATAGAATGCTAAGCTCGGTGAATTGACGCTCAAGCTTCTGATATCCAGAGACCTGCATTAGTAGTGTTACTAACGTCTCATACCAGGAATTGATTTCAAGTCCGTTTTGCAACTTGCAAATTAACTACCTTTAGGCAGAACATCATCACAGAAATGATGAACCATCACGGAAAATGGTCGCCTACTATAAAATAAAAGACAGTGAAACATGATGATGCAAAGGCCCGCAAACGAAAATGCTGCCTGTGAACGCGGAATCTGTAAAAGATCTGATCAGCCTAAAATAGAAAGTAACAAACAATGATGCAAGGCTACGTAAAAGCTTAACGGGGCAACGACATGATAGAGTTCAAACTGAAAGCCAACAATTGCAACCGTGGACAGCTGTTTCGACCTTGTTGGGTCTCATCAGCACGGTGTAGCAAGCTATGAAGTAATCAGCTGGTCGACCGTAGCATCAGCCTCCCATCATTGTTTATAAAATAAAAATGATGAAGAGCTTGAAACAAGATAGAACACGTCACCGGACACCTACCTGAGTTAAGACCAACACACCACATAACTCAGTTGTTGCATTGCAAGCTCGCCAAGGTAATCCTTCGTATTTTCCAATGAACTTGGACAGCTATTGTATTTTGATTTGCTGAAAGGTTTAGTGAGAAAATTTCGTGCAACATTGCTAACTCAGTAAGTGAAGTGCTGTTTCGTCCACTGGATTCTTCTCGTGTTTTGTAACCAGGTTTACAGACCAGAAGAAACGTTTACTTCACTTGCCTTTACCCGCGCTTTTCCACCACTTAGATAAGCCGCAAAAGACCGCAGAGATATCTACCTCACGGAAATATCTCCCATGGTTTGCCACTGACGAGATACACTATCAAGACTGCAATGATTCACGTATTTTATTTGCATCGCTAATTTTCATTCCAAAGTGCTTTACGTATTTTCCCCCCCCGATTTTTCACCAGTCTAGGATACCAACAAAATGTTTCGCTCACAATTTCCCCCGGGGCTTTGCCGCCGGTTTGTCACTGACTATACTGTGAATCAGCCTCTCTTTTTTTTACAAATAAATTTAAAAACCGATTGAACCCTTTTCAGGTCTTAAAGGGACATAGTCAGCTTTGGAACCGCGCTGACCTGGACACTAGTTTTCTCACTTTCACCCCAACCTGAAATCAAAGTACATCTAAAATTCCGCTTCAATCTTCGTAGTGTTTTGCATGAATTTTCAACCGTTTACTGAAAAGCATGTTTTCGCGTGAGCTTTTGCTTATCCTATAATTTTATTTTTATCATATTTGGTTACAAACAGTATGGATCGTGTCTCTGCTATTGCTACGAAAAGGTATCTAATGCGCATGTGCGCCAGTTGACTGTGTCCCTTTAATGTCATATTAGTTTATTTATGCAAATAGCTACGTCACGGTGTGTGCATTTAGCCTAAATTTTCCAAGTTTGTCGTTTGATATCCGTGTTAATCTTCTCAATCTGTAGGCAACCTCTGCGGATGACAAATGTTGAAAAAGATTCGCAAACTGTTCTTTTTCAACTTTGTGGGACGTCATCCACTTCGTTGCTTTGCTTTTGTACCATATAAGAGTATCGTTGTTTGCTAACCTTCCAATTTAAAAAGTAACAGTTTGTACATCTGAAAATTGACCTAAAATACCGTGACATAGCTCCTAAAGTATTGCGATTACTTTTCTTCTATTTTTACTACAATATGAAGCACAATTCCATAAGTTAATTACAGCATTACATCTTGGTAATGTTACCCAAGACGTGTTGGGTACTTCAACTTGAAAGCCGATTCGACACCACTGTATAGGCGTTCGTTCATCACAGATAGGTAATAATCTTTAGCAGGAGCCATAATCAGGAACGGAGACCGTAAGCGCGCCCCGTTATTAGTATTGGGGTTGGCACCATGATATGGGACAATTTTTCTATTTTTAGAACAAATTGCGCCATCGCCTGCGGCACACGCGCGTACATTGTTGCGAGGATTTTCGCGGATGTCGCGCAGAGGAAATGGCGTCCGAAATTTCCGAAATCGTTTATGCTTTTGGCCCATAACTCAACGCCTTTATCTGTTTATGGTTGTTGGAACTTTGCTTAGTATTTTCGCCGTAAGTTGCTCCAGTTTGAGTGAAGACATTGCCGAATTTAGGTATGTCCCGCTTTATATCGCAGATTAAGTTGAGTTCAGCTGCTCCTTTTAGAAGAACTTCAGTTTACTCCACCCTGCGACGGACTAGCATCCCATCCAGGGGGGAGTAGAAATACTCCTAGTCGCTTAATGCTAAGGAAACCGGGATAAGCTCCGGCCTGATGGGCCACTAGGCTCGCATGCAGACTTACCTTACCTCAGTTTACTCCAGTCTAAAATTTCACATATGAAGAAGATTAACAGCTTTAATTTTCCATAACACAGAAAACAAATTAGTTGGATATGTTTGGATATAGCAGCGTTTAGGCTCAATAAGTGACAACAGTTTTGTGTCCGTAGATGCTGCTTAGTTTTGTTTGTGTAAAAATCCAATGAAGTGTCTGTTGTCGATGAATAAGAGCGCCCGCCGATGCGTGTTTTGCACAGTTGGAAAAAAATGACAAATTAGATTTCGCACTTTGGTGTGAAGACGTACATCGAACTCATATAATATCTGTAGTTTTTAAATATGTTTAAGGTTCATAAATGTTTGAGAACATACTAAAAGCTTAGCTGAAAATATCTGAATACAGCAGAAATAATCAGAAAAGTTACGATGACGCTTTTAATCAACTCGAATATTAAAAGATTTCGATTGAGGCAAAACTCTTTGTAAGGTGTAAAGTGTAAAGTGTAAAGTTTCTCTATGTGAAAGAAACACTCAAAAGACAATGAAACAAGTCTTTTTCACGATTTGTTGACAATCTGAAAACACCGACTCAGACTTGAAAGTTCACCGCTACACTATGCAAATGAGCTACTTGTACGCGTCAGGCTAGTACTTGCCTTTCAAAAACTTTTGCAAACTCGCCAAACGAGCAAAAACAACAGGAGACTATCAAAACAGGTTTTGGTTATGATTAAGCATTGTTTGGCAAACTCACAAATTAACTCGATACTGGAGTAAACAGTTTTCTTACAGAACTTTTCTATACAAAACAAACACAGAAGTTTACGCGTATAACTAGCCGCGGCAAGCGGATTTTATTCATTCACAGCGTGAAATTAAAGAAATTCTCGAACCTGAAAGACACACCTTTTCCATTAAATCAGAGCATAAAAGTACATAGAAGAGCCCTGGTTCTTCGTCTCTGCCATATTCCCTGCCATCGCAGTGAAAAGTCGGCAAGAGAACCTCGCAACTCTCACCATTTCATCACACAACGTGACAACATCCACGCGAGAGCCCAAGACACGTGCGTGGATCAGCGGGGATATACGACGTCAGGATGGCGCAATTTGTTCTAAAAATAGAAAAATTGTCCCATATAATGGGTCCGCGCGCATCCCAAGACTTACGGTCTCCGTCCCTGATTATGGCTCCTGTCTTTAGATAATTCGTTCACTAAGAGGGAAAATAAGCCTCAGTGATTTTTATCGAGATTGAAGGTCTTTCGTTTGATGTGATGAAATGTAGCACCTGGCCCAGTGTATATAGCTCCGTGTTAATCAACTCCTTCAAATCCTTGGGTATTTTCGATGGCTAATCGCAGCTTCTCTCGAAGTTCGTAGTACGTTCTGTAGCGGGGAAGATCAATCCTGTTGAAACTAAAGTTAAAGCACAAGCAAGAGATATGAGAACTGGATTGTGTGTTTGACCATTCTCCAGAAACTAGGGTGCCTGCAACAGGCTAACCTTTATGGATCAGGACCGGGTTGTTCGAAAGCCGGTTAAGGTAATTCCCCAGTATTGCATTGTGCATCTCTACTGCGCATAATTTTACGCGTGATCAGCGCGCGCGCATTAGAAAATGGCGGCTTTTTCTTTACAGCTGGACCTCGCCAAAGAACTAAATCGTCATTTCCTCGAAAACGACTACGGTGACCTATCATTTTTTCTGTTGTTTTGAATTGACTAGTAAATTTCTCTCAGTGTTGATCAAAACACAATCGTCGGAAACGAGAATTTAGCAAGCAATCGTGACCATAATCATTGTGCCATTATAAGGATTTATGAGTATAAACAAGGTGCTGTTGCTCCTAAACAAACATGGGACCCCTCATTTTTATTTCCAAATTTCAGTTCCTATAATATAAACAATCAATTTTGAGCAAAGTTTGAGAAAAAATCTCAGTGTAGGTTCTTTTTAAGTGGAATGACCTCAACGTTAACCCAGGATTAAACGTTAACTGAAGTACTATTTTTCTAGTTTAAGAATGTTCTTCTCCTCTAAAGTTTGGTGCAGTTTGGGATTATTACAGCTCAAAACTGAACGGCAAACAATATAAACAGATTTCTTAACCAAGAAGTTACAAAACTGAAATCAAAATTCTCGCTAACCCTGGGTTAGCTTAATCGGGCTTTGAACAACCCGGCCCAAAGCTCTAACTCTCGTTCATACGGATTCCCACGCCTTCCCTCTGTGTTCATATGTTAGTCTGACTATTTAGACTGAGGTCTACCACTGATGCTGTCCTGGTCAAACTAAATCACAAATAGACGCAAAAATCAAACTCTTTTCTGGTGATTATATTCGCCGGCCTCATCTTGCGAGTTATCTCGTTTACTGTGATCACGCAAAAAGCTTGCACGCAAGTTAATGCCATTTTTCGTCATCGTTGGGCCACTCAACTAGAGATAAACAAAGACGAACGGGTACGGAAGCATTGAAAACGTTTGAAGGCTTTGCAACTGCCTGTTTGGACACCCAGCTTAAGTCTACACACGCCGCGACTCAGCCACGCAGGGCTTTAGCCTTTCAACGTGTCGTAAAACCACAACCAAACTTATCACTCAAGCCAGTCATAAGACACAGACGATCCACTGAACAACTCAAAACTCAAAGCAAATACAAGTAAATCATGAGAAACGCGGGGAAGCGTGAGGGGGCAACGCGGATTGGCTTTGTTTAACTTCGGATTGGATGACGAAGTGGCGCCAGTTTTTCACGTCAACCGCTCAGCGAAATAATGCAAGTAAATGCGGACTACGTACGACATTCTGTCACAACTGCTCTAACTCCTAGGCCAATAACGGCCCCTTAGTATGCCCTTATCGTCTTTTGGACAGACAGTCACGTCCGACATTAAAGCAACCGTCGTATTGAATATCGCGAACAAGCTACCGCCCTTTTTACACAGAGTAGGGCTAGTTATTTTTGAACACAGTCGTCACACAGTTGCAACTTACCACGTATGAGCCCTTGGTAAGGAATGAGGGGTGCCCCACGGTTCAATGGTGAACTTCTGAGGCCCATTGCTGCCATAAAGTTCAGCGAATCCGTTCATCGGAACACGTGATGTCCCAGTAACGAACTGCAAGAGCCTGGCACGAGTTTCCATGTCAAAGGACATTACAGCCTGAAAGGGAAACAGAGTCGATACAGGCATTTCCAGGATATGGTTGCTGCAACCCGCGTGGTTGCGGCAATCCACTTGATAAGCCAGTAGTATTAAAATGAAAACAATCTTACAGGAAGGGTAATTACACTCTTATCACTTGGAGCGATTATTGACTCTTTAGTTACTATAATAATATCCTCTGGTAAACTTTGAGTTTAAAGTTCAGTACTTAGCAAAAAAGAACAGACATGGACTACGCAAAACTGATTACACATGCGATTTTTTAGCTGGGACAACGTTGTTCAATTGTTATCCTTATGGATGCCTGATCTGTAGTACAACAGAGTAAACAGCATCTGTCGTTTCTGTAAAGATCAAAAGTGGTTTGCTATGCACTACTTAACGGTCTCTTTAAGAGCCATATCCGATTTTATGACACGCACCTTTTTTTTTGACATCGAAAACAATTCTAGACAACGAATTGAAACGACAGCAAACTGAACGGAAGCTCTTGCACAAAAGTGAAAGGAAAACCTGTGCAAATGACTAGTTAAAATATCCCATCTTTACCATGCAGGTATTTTAAACCCTTTTTAACCTTGCAAATGGTTACTCTAACCTAAAGCGGTAAGTATGGTAAGCGCACTTTGATTTCAAGTCAACTAGAGTAGTTACCATTTACCTTCCAAAACCAGACGATCACGTGATGTTTATCACCGTACTCCCCGCGGTAATTTGTGTTTCTACGCCAATCACTGATGTCAATCTCCCCCAAACCACACATGAGGAGCTAACAGGAGAAAGAATTAGAAGATTACAACAAAGCAAATGGAGACTGGCTGAGTAGTCTAAATGGTAAGTAATTGGTTTGGTTTTGGTTTCTGGTTCAACGATACTCAGTTGAAAAGCACTCTAAGGCATGAAACGTTTCTTTTAATCAAAAGCACGAATGGACGATAAACACCAAGAAAGCCCTTCTGTTTCTCCTACCACTCCCCTGCTAGCTAACTAGTTCAAGCCGTTGCTAAGCTAACTGGTGCAATACCATGGTTTATCAGACCGTCCAGGTCGGACCATACTATATATAACGCTCAATAATATCCACTCTAAACGGTTAACTTACCTCCAGTTCCCTTTCGTCAAAAATTTGAATCAAGTTATGTGGTATGAGTTCCCCAAAGCCCTGCAAAGACCAGAATCATTCAGTTCGAAGAACTGGGCAGCAACCAATTCTACGCACAGAAGTAAAGGCGAACAAAACTAAACCACTGACATCCTGCACATTTAGAGCCTGACTACTGAATGGCTTTAACGTATCAATTGAATACAGGTCTAGCAACCGCGTCCGCAGAGGGAAAGTAAAGTTGCTCATTCTTCGCGACGGATTGGTAACATAGCCATAGTTTGTTATGTTATATATGGTATTATTGAGACCCTCACCTCCATAAATTTCTTCATCTGGTCTTCGACGCGGCTTACAAATCTCCACTTAATTACTAGGCTGAAAAGAAAATCAAATACAACATCATAAGGCAATTGTGATTTTAAGGACGTACTGTCTTATGAGAGAGCCTTTTGCCTCCATTATACCAACGAAAAAATAAAAAATGAGGCGCTATCGTTCTACATCTATACTTGTTAATAGAAGCCCAAAATAATTTCTAAGGGGAATAACAGTAGTCATTCAGGCTACCATTTACCTAAGGGTAATTCACCTCCTAGATGACCCTTAACCCATAACATTTCTTCCGCTCACGATAAGGAAATTTCAGTCACCAACAGTTGTCCCTTTCACTGACTACACTCACCAATCGATCACGCTAGTCGAATAAATGATATTCCCGGATTTTCGAATAATCTTGCGCAAGTTCTTCGTTTACAATCAAGTCAGTTTTGTTAAAGTTCACAAACGTCAGTCTTGTACGATACATTCAAAAACCTTTTCCCATACTAGATTTATTCCAGTTTTGGAAAATACTCCGACGATACATTGACAGGTTGATAAGGTAAAAGCCACGGCGCTTTCATTGGGGTGATTACTTACTTGATGTACTCTCTTTTGTTTGCATTGGTGACTTTGATTTCTGATCCACCTGGCTTGAGATCTTTCATAGTTACCTATAAATATTGAGACAAAGTCATTCTGCATTTGGTTAACATCTAAGTAGGCATCAGTCAAAATGGTCACAGAATTCCGATTGCTTTTCGTTGCTACTCGTAACTCCCCTCGTTCAAAACTCGGATAGCTTTGTCTGTTTTAATAGAAAGGCACTGCCTGAGTACTGTGTTGCTATAAATAATGGCTAACCACAAGTCACAGGTCTGTCGATCCGGAGGTAAACGCGCTTATTATAGCGCCACGATTACATGGAAGCGATTCAGGGACCGGAATTGATCGCAAATACTTTATCTTAGTAAGAACCACAACGTGAGCCCTAAATCAAAGAAACAATCTCACAACACAAACAAATATAAATCAAAGAGTAAACGTTCTATGTTGTAGAATAGGCAATGGTTTACGTTAAAAGTTTACCTGTCCAAACAGTTCTTCATCAACGCTGAAGGTTAAGTCTAAATCTTCTGGATCATTTTCCAGAATCCAATTCAAACTGTTGTAGTATTCTGAGTCCTGAAAAATCAAACAAAGCTAAGCACAAGTGACACCATCCTAACATATGAACAAGGAAGGAACGCTTGAGAGACAAACTGAAAGGACGGTGAAGTTAACTCGAGTGTTGCCACTTGTAAAAGAACTATTTGTCACTTTAAGGTGTAACGCAAGGGAACGTGAAAGGATTTGAGACAATGATCCCACTGGAGATAAAATTTCGAATATATTTGAATTCGGGTTTCAAAAAACAAAATTCTACAGTAGGCTTCCGTTTAGGCGTTACTCTATCACTATGGCAGTGCACGTTGCCCTGGAAGTAGTGGATACAAGGTAAATTTTATGGGTGAGAAATTTTTATACAACGCCATTTACGGCAAAATGTCTTGGAAATAACACTTACCACACTCTCCATATCAATCAGCGTGATGGGTTTACCCAACATCATTTTGTAGAACGGGCGAATGAAAAAGGCTGTAAAAAACACACACGGTTTAAGTATACAGCAGCAACAAGGAAAAAATTAGGACATTAGAACAAGCAAAGATATCTCACGAGCAAACTCAAGTCTGTCTTTACGCCCTCGATTCTTCCCTAATTGAAAGACGGATTCAGCACGAAAAAATATCATTCTGGTCACATACCACTAGAGTTCCACATAAAAGATCTGACTGGCTATAACTTAGAACCATTAACATTATCATGGAATTTTTAGGTCCAATTTTCAAGACGTCTGTCTAGTGAAGCAAGAACTTAATGTGCAAAAGGTCCTGAGGCTATTTTTCTAAGCCAACAAAGACTTCAAAGAATCAGAGTGCAACGTATTACCATCAAGTAGTTTTCCATGGTAAACGGCCATTCCAGCTAGCCGACCAATAAACTTGAAGTAGGAAAGATGTTCTTCGTTACACAAGCCAGAATTTGGATTAATCTGGAGCGTGTAGTTATCACTAGAAAGTAACACACAGCATACGTTATGCAAACTGTGTTGCTGTAACCTGTGACATTCTGAGTTCATGTAGGGAACATAAGGAACATGTAATAGGTAACGTATTTTGACTACATATCTCTTCCCTTCCCATATCTCTTGCCGGTTCCTTTCATGTCCCGTATTAAATGTTATCAGAAAACCACAACAGAGTGAGTTTACAGCGGTAACGTTGTAATCACTTTAGCTAATCGTAGCAAACAACACAAATCAAACTCGATGCAAAACATGATTCGAACCTGCAAACCGAGCGCGGGAAAACGAGCAATGATTGGTACAAGTTCTCATGTAGCTCTTGATACACACACAAAAAACAATGTATGTTAGATAGGGAGATTTTCGCTCCAGTATCGCAAGGTAATTGGTTTTGAAATACGCCCCAAGATTGGCTGAAAAAACTCACGCCAAGTTTTCCCGCGCTTTGCGTCAACCATATATATTTACTTCGAGCTCCGATTGGTTCACTGGATTGTCTGTGCTCTTTGTAACTGGTGATTATTATGGTTTTGCATGGCTTTACCTAAACTGTCCACGAACCCACTATTTTATGGTTGGAAGCAAAATATTAACCACGGAGGATATGATGAACGAGCTAAAACGTAAGGGGGTGGGGACGTTATTTTTAACGCCCGTTTCATTGTCACTCTGTTCGCGCCCTCGAAGAAAATACAAACGCCCATGGACAGACTAAGTTTTACGACACGACTGAAAAGCTAATCCTGCAACACACACCAAGACGCCAGTTCAGCTTACCTTGCCGAGTATTCAAACAGACCATAATAAGGATTGAACACTTCCTTAGAGAGCAAATAGAACCATTCTCTGTTTGATGCAAATAAAAGAGGCACTGTCAGTCGCAAGCTCGCCGGATCAAATCTCCTAAGCACTGCTGGCCAACCATTAATGTTAGTTTTTAAACTTAGTGGTACAGTTCTACACGACTACTTGTTGCTATAACAGCGGAAACTACCCTCCAAGATCAACCAGATGCCCCTCTCTTGAAAGTCTCGCTGGTAGTTTTATTTGCCGTGTTTACGTTAAAGACCGAGATATTAATAATTTTGGAATTCAAACAGTAAAAATACCAGGATGCGAAAGAGAATGCAATTCTATTCCTTTGGTTTAGATCTTAAAATATGAAAAATGAAAAATGGGGTCCGTAAAGTTACTGGAACTTTCGAGAAAGGGGCGTTAGAGGTCTTGGATCAATCCCATCTACTTCCCTTGGCTAGTACCCAGTGTTCTCTCTGCTATGAGAGAGTACCGTACTTGCCCAAGACCACAAGAACATGATCGTAACATTAGCTACAAGTCCAGATCCAGAGTCCAACGCCCTAAATGTCAAGTTATTACACTTACCTTTGAAGTCCGCCATAATCTAAGCCAGTCTCTGAATCGAAAACAATCCAAAGTCTTGTCTTAAGAAGCTCCGTGTTAGTGACAGTCACAAAAACACCTCGGTACGAATCCAACAGTAAGTTATTCCTTCTGACGTGAATTTCGTATTTGTTAGGAACATTGACCTGAAAGATTTTGAAATGGAAGTGAGAAAAGGCAAAAGTAGAAACGAGTCAAAAGTGAAACCCTGCTTTCATATACGCCTGAACTCTTTTAAAGTACACAAAATATTTCATACAAGACACGAAATACAAATAACTATAATGTAACTATATATAACGGTCGTCAGTCTGTGCCAGTCTGTTATTTTATTTAGTTTTTGCTGTTTCTTGCTTTGTTCGCTCTTTGTCTTTAATCTTAAAATGTTCACAAGCGTACTGAAAGGTGAGTGTAAATATTAACGATTAACCAGATCAGGACGCAAGGAAGAGGAGAACTTCAAACCTCAAAGCATAAAGGTACTGTTTTGGAGGACATTCAAAGTTCATGTAAAGACGCGTATCTAATTACAAAATGGCTTGTTTGCATGGTAATAATTCATAAATCAAAACCGTCAACGTTATTATACAGGTCAGTTGGTGGTGAAATCAATAAAAACAAACCACATGCACACCAACATGACACAACACTTACTGGTCTCTTCAGCTTGGACCTGAAGTAATCGCACTTTCGCTTAAAGTCTCGAGAATAAGGCACGGCCTAGGAGAAAGAAAAAAAAAACAGTAGCCATAAAAAAAAAACGACACCCCAAAGAGAAGCCAGATCTATTTGTGCTTGTCATTCACAAGTTGCACTATCTACCACTGAGGGGAAACTGCATTGTGAAGAAATCTCATCAAAAATGCTCAATTAGAAAAGGCCTTTATCATGCTATAAGAGCTGATCATATACATATTATGGATATACGGCACACATCTTTCTATTACAGACCAGCTATTGTGGTGTACAGTTGTGTAATAACTGACCAAAAATATTTTTGCCATGCCGAGCAGTATAAAACAATCTCCCGACAACTCACAAATGTTTGGCCATTTTTCTCACCTGGGATGGTTTGTTGTTGATCTGAATTCGAGGATCTTCCCACTGAGTTGACTTTGTGTCTAAAAGAAAAACGATCAGAGCCAATATTAGCACATGTGATGAACATGTCGACAAACACTTGAAGAACTTAGTCTACACCATTTAAGTTGTCTGTATATAATTCAAGTTGTAGTAATTAAAAAATATATAGTTCCTTTACTTTGTAAAAAAAGAGAACGATGCACATGTTGCTTACTAGACAAACCAGAAAGAAAACACTCATAGAACCACACAAAAGGAATAAGCCATAATCGCATTCTCGGTATTGGACTGGAACTAGCTTGGAGTGGAGGCTCATGCAAGGGAATATCATTAAAAAGAGATTTTACAGTGATTCCCTAGTATTACATTGTGCATCCCTACTGCGCACGATTTTCGCGCCATTAGCGCGCAAAAATGAGCGCGTGCACGTGCACAGCGAAAGAAATTTCCCTCAAGCTAAGCTCGATAGTGAAAAAAGCTCGTTTTCTTTGACATGAACATGATGCCCTCACTTTTCTATTGCATAATAATAGTGTACATTCTATCCTCTTAAATTAAAAAAGAAAATTCAAAAATTTTTATCGGAAGGAAAAAAAAGATATAGGTAAAAGTGTGCACAAAACCGTTACTCTGGGATGCAAATTATGACAGTAAAAATAGACTATACGAACGATTTACGTCAACGTCGTTTAAAATGGTTTGATTTTTCCACAAATTTTATATGATATTGTTCAATATGCTCGACGCTTTCGATTCTACATGCCAATTTTTTCCCAATTATTACTTTAATAAACCATGCTTCCAGGTACCGCTAAATGTAACGCGGAGCATAAATGGGTTAAGATTGGTCCACATCTCTTTAATAAGCGATCGTGGTGACCTATCATTTTTATTGTTTTTTTTTCGAAACAGTGCTTAGTAGAGAGCATTCAGGAAAAATTTCAAAAAATTCGTCGCCAACCTTTTTTTCTGACGAATCACCTTAAAATGTAATTTGCAAAGACTTCCCGCATTAGCTTCACTAACACTTGCAGGGTAGTTTGTACCTAATACCGAAGAATACGAATATACACTGAAACTAACGATTTTAGGGCGTGATATTTTTGGCGACCATCACATTGCCGCACCTTGAGAATTTTACAGTAATTAGTTGTTTAACGTAATACTTACTATGATCAATGTAGAAGACTCTGCCATCTTGGTGTACTCTTTCCTCCCAACCGTCCTGCCAGAATAATATTCAAACAATTTAAAAATATTCAATCGCTCTACAGGCTGTACTATTATTACGTGCTATAGGTGTGATGTCTAATGTCAGGTCAGATGGTATTGTTACATGTATTGTTGTGAAAACTATTTAAAAATGCGGGCAGGGTGAACTGTAATGGACTTGAATCCTACCCAGCAAGAATAACAGTACTTACTACTTACAATAACTGTCATAATTCCTTCATGCAGATAAGGTGTAATTTTTTTAATAACAGGTGAGTATAAAAATACAGAGATGAAGCTAGCGCATGTGGATCTTAAATTTGTGGTAAACTCTTGAAAGCTTAGCGTTGTAAGTTCTCGGTAACGGCGACAAATCACACAACTTAAAATTCTGACTGACTTTAAGTCGAAAATGAAAAACGTCATAGTTTGATTACTATTTTGCAGGTTTAAAGTACTCATAGGAGTTGACCTAACTCCCGCAGCCTGAAATATCAATCATCTCCCGCCCTCAGCCTAATCCCCGGGAGAGAGGCTAGGTTAAAAAAGGAGATGACTGACATTTCAAGACAGAATGCCCTACTAAGGAAAGGAAAATTAAACCAAAAACGAAGTAATGGTGAAAGTCTTACAGGCAAGGGTCCAAGATCTCGGCTAAGAGCGGCTGATCTGGCAATTTCTGGAGACATCGAGGGTCCGCCACTTGGATGATGAAGGAGTCGAGGATCACGCTGGAATGAAAAAAAAAAACATATTAAGTTCCTAAACAAGACAAGATAAGGTTAGTAAGATATTTATTACATTTGCGCATCTCTAATGTGCGTCTGATGGATCTGGGTGACCATTTAAAACGGGTGCAACAAAAGTTCTTCTCCTCTGAAGACAAGGAATATATACCAACAGTCCGAAAAGAAAATCAACTTCATATATTGGATTACGCAGGGCAACAGTGTAAATGTACTTTGACACAAGCAGACATCAAGCCAACTTATGATATGGTGTTTATCACTGATCAGTTCATGGCAGGTTAATCAATTCATCAAGGCAATCGGCAACAACGGAAAAATATGTTATTGAACTTGTACAAGTTGCGTACTGGAGAGAAACTGGTAAACTAAACTCTTTTTTTTCAATGTGTGAGTGGTTTTGATGTTGTTCGTGTTTTCTTAGTGTTATAAAGTCATATAGCTGTTACAATCAACATATGTAAATGTGCGCTATATAAATTGGTAAATTATTATTATTATATTAAGTGTAGGTTCTGTACAACTAAACACTGAACTCACCCATGTGGTTTTTCTAGTGTTGTGATCAATGTAGAAAATTCTACCATTCGGAGCCCTCTGCATGGCCCAGCCAGGAGGCAGTAACTCTTCTGACGGCAGGTCTGCCTACAAAGAACAAAGAAAACATGACTACAGGGGATGAACCAGTTTCTGAAGCACTTTTACTAATGCCTGGTTGCACTTCATAACCCTTACAACACACATTACCTGGTTTGTTTCAGTGTTCTGGGATGACTGTTCAGTATCGTCAACACTAAGGTGCCGCCTTATTCTAAAATTCCTTTCTCGTTGGGCATCATTTTGTTGCACTTCACGCTGATGGAATGATTCACTAGGAAATGAAGTTTTGGATGACAATGCATGAATCTACAAGTGTAAGCAAGCGTACTATAAAAATAACAAAAAAAACACTGTAGAGTGGGAATTATCAGTGGCATATGCAACAAAAAGCTGTTTGTCCCTTACTTCCAATTTGTAAGAATTTTTTTTTCAGTAGTCATGTCGGAGGAGGAAATCTAGAGAACTAGGTTAGGTAGAACCCTATATGCGAAGACAACCTACGCACAATGCTCGACAAATGCTATTTGAAACTGGGCTTCACTGATTAAGATTACAACATTTATGTCCAGAAATGCACACAGTAACGAAATTGGCAGATTTGACGAAATTTCATCAAACTGAGTTTCAAAGTAAAGTTAGCTTACACTGCAGAAAAATTCTAAGATTTCTCAAATTTTGTCTTATCTTTCAATTTTGTCAACAAAATTTTGTTAAATTGACCCGTTTCATTGCTGCATGTGCATTTCTGGACGTACATGTATCTCTACCATTAGACTTGTGGTGCTTGCACTCAGGGCAAGAGTGATCACCACACTATGCCAGGCCGACTTCCAACAACTCAATCAACTCTTGGCTCCACCTAAAAGCAACACACTGCAGCGCTCTCCAGAAGTGCCAGTGGCCAGCAATTTTACCGGCTACTCTAAGAACATGCGGTGAGAACAACTTAACATACCCAACGATAACATTTTCGTGAAATCAGGAATGTCAAATCGAAAATCCATGTAAAAAAGGACAGAGAAAGGAGAAGTAAGTCTTCGTTTTGAAGGAACATACAGACTGAAGTCAGTAAGTTCATACTATAGGTTTTAGTTTACATGCACCACCCTGAGATTGCCGACTAATAACTTCATCCCGGGGTGATTCCTAAGTCTAGGACATAGTTTTAGGAAGGCCACATTCTCATTAAGAGACGGTAGATTTTCATGAGGTCGCAGTCCATTGCTGGTTTCTTGATAACAGTCAAGTCTCTTTACATCTGTTTCTGCAAAAACTGACCAAAAATGACTCATTTTTTCTTGTCTCAATTGTCCCCAAAATACATCAGATCACATGCCCCTATACCCCCACCCCCCGCCCAGAAGCTAGCGTCTTTTGGATGCTCAACTTGTTAGCGCTTGCTAGTTTAAAGTTTTAGCTGACTACTTTAAAATCTGTGGAGTACACTGCAAAGGTACTTGACGCTAATTCAAAGTTTGTAATATTAATAATACTTGTAACTAAATACTCAAATCCAATCATCGTAGAAAAGTTACCTTCTACCAGTTGGCCGAACCCATGAAGTTGTCCTGGTCGCATGGTCAATATAAAATGTTCTTCCATTAGCATCCTGCAAGTTCAGACTCAAACTTAGCAAAATTATTTCACTTATAAACAAAAAAGTTCAGTTTTAAAATCATGCAATTGTCAGTCAGGTAATAATGTAAATCTTATTTACAGTAGACTAGCACTTAGCTATAAATTATACAAGCACTAAGCTCAGCTACACTGTAGTTTACAGGCATACCACTGAAACAAAGGAAAAAAAATTCAAATCAACGTAACATAGTTAAAAAACCCAACAGGCAGGAGGCAGACCAGTTGGCTATTTACAACGCGTGGCTGAGGATTTGAACTCGGGACTACTGAGAAACAAATCCTGCTAGTGGCAGGGTGGAGGCCTTAAACCCAGGAGGAGTTTCGCCCCAACTCAAAGTCGTTTCGCCCCAACTTTAAAGTTGTTTCGTTTGAAAGTAAGTCGTGATGTATTTACAAATTACTAGAGGAATAAAATGTCACCTTTGTAAGATAAGGTTGTTGGTGACATTTGAAATTGTTCATTTCAGTCTCCCCAATCTCTCTTTCCCTCCCACGCCATGTTCATGACGTGCCGTTTGATCGATGGCCGATCGTATTTGTAAATCTTATTAAACCTTCCGAGGCTTTTACTTGGAGAGCATCAAACGCCATTTAAACCTTTTTTTATTAAACATTTGCGTGGTTAAAGAGCCATTGAGTCTAAATGTATTTGTTTGATTACGCGCGTAGATCAGAAGTGTTGTTGCACTCGCATAGCAAAGTCAAAACAACATCCGTTGATCGAGCGATGGCCGATTGTATTTGAAAACTTAATAAACCTTTCACAGCTTTTACCTGTAGAGTAAATTAAGGGTCTCAACAGTGCTTGTTTTGTTCAAGTTAACCATTTATTGCTTTGTAAAACGTATAAAAAAACTTCATGCGAACTACCTTTTGGTCGGGGCGAAACGACTCTTAGTTGGGGCGAAACGACTTCGAGTTGGGGCGAAACGACCATAATTCACCCAGGAGACCTCTGGATTACAACACCAGTGCCACCCTGCCCTCACTCAATCTTACACTGGACATAAGAAGACAAAGGAGGGGGAGGAGAAATAGTGCTCACACACGTCACATGTCAATGTAAACACCATGCTAGTTCTTAAAAAATGAGTAACATGTAACCAACCTGTCGTTCTTCCCAACCTTGGGGAAGAGGTTCCTGTGGTCTTGAAGGAGAACTTGGTTCCTCCACTTCTGGGAGTGCCTAAGGCATAGAAAAACATAATGCACTACCTTGCATTTTGTCAACATGTACATGCAAAATGAAGGAACAGGACTCTGAAGTTTGAAAAACAAATTTCTTGCAACAATACGATTTAGTGCCCAAAGCACTACTGTATACTGTAGGTACTTAATTTCACCGGTAATTAATGTCGCGATTTTCGCGAAATTAATTTGTACTGGTACCTGTAAAATGAAAGGAACAGGACTCTAAAGTTTGAAAAAAAAAATTCTTGTAACAATACGATTTAGTACCCAAAGACCTACTTTATTGGTACTTCATTTCAAAGGTAATTTCGCCACTTTCGCAATTCTAAATAAATTGCAAAATTAAAGACCCACTCATGAATAAAAACCTTCACAAAATTTAACACCCATATAGAAAATTCACATCACAGAAAAAACGATTAACATGTAATAACACCAAAATATTAAGGATATGTATTGACAAATACCTTAAAAGTCAATTTTTAAAAATAGGCTTTTGCTTGTCTCAGTTTATCTAGAAATGCTAAAAAGTTCAGACTTTTGAAAAGTAAAAGTAAGTTGAGAATTCTTGAATTGTGAAATCTAACGCCCCTTCTGCATATTTGCCTATTGAAATCTCAAAAATAAAACCCTGAAATTAAGAAAGCCTAAAATTAGTTTAAAAAAAGGGTAATTTTATTTTGATTACTGGAGAGGAGGCACCTAGATGTATTAGGGATGGAGTGCTTACTTCTTTTTGAACACATGCATTTTCAAGAATGTGATGCAAAATGTAAATGAAAAACAACAGATAAATTAAATCAAACAGGTGCTCTGACAGTCATTATGTTTGACATCCTCTTTCACACAAAATAATAAATCCAACCTGAATTATCTCAGATAATGAGGAAAGTGATGAGTGATCACTTAATGGTGGCGCACTAGGAACTGGAAGCTCGGCATTGGCAGCATCAGGCAATGAGTTGATTGATAAAGGAACTGGGTAGTGGTTTTCCACCAGTCTCAGGGTAGTATCAGTAGTAGAATCTATGACTGTTGCTGTAAACAGAGGAAATCAAGTCTAACATAATTATAGTTATGAAAGGTGAATTGCTCAACATGACACAAGCATCTAAAGTGCATTCTATCCCGAGTAATTTGTCTCCAAAAAAAGCCTAAAATTTGGCATCGACAGCTGCCATTTTGAAACAAATGCCCAGCGGCCAGTCTGGGCTAGGCCGCTAAGCATGATATCATCTTGTTCAAGAGATTTTGTACTGGCAAGCGTGTTTGTATATTCGAGGTCATGGCTGATCTTCAACCTTACCGTTTTGAGCCAGAACGTGTTCCTAATCCTGGGGATAGCGAAAGCGAAAATGAAGAAGTAAACGATCGCTTAGAAGGCATATTTTGGTGTTCTTGTGAGCATTGTCAAATCATGGCAACGCAAAGAGAATGTGTTTGTTGCCAAGAAGAGCCAGACGAAGAATACAAAATTCAAGGTAGAATTTTAAGCTTATACTGCATCAGTTGCAGTAAATGGAAAAACAATTTTCTTTGTAAATTGCTTTAGACATTAAAAGGCGGTTTAATAAAGCTGTAAGCAGTTATTTTTTTACGTCAACTGTTTGTATTTTTATTTTCGCCGTGTCTAAATGTCACAGTCTCAAATAGACTAAATACCAACAGCCAGAAATATTCACTGAATTTATCGAATGTAAAACCAATATACTTTTTAGGATCGCTTGACATTTCTAAAGAAACACCAAATATATTTAATAGACTAGACAAGACAAGATCTCTTAGTAAAGATGACGTCACGCTTAGCGGCCTAGCCCAACTTGGCCGCTGAGCATTTGTTTCAAAATGGTGGCAGCCGATGCCAGCTTCTTTGGAGACAAATTACTTGAGATAAAATGCGCTTTAGAAGCTGAAACTTCGGTGAGTAACTTAACTCAATATAAGCTTTTTATTGGTGATAACAAAAATAATATGCCTTTTGGAGTGACCTTCTCCTTTAAAAGCAGTTAAAACTGTCAAGGGATCAAATTTTTACCCACTTTTGTTGTACATTCTGTATACAAAGTATACTGTATGTAACTTGTAGTCTTTATTTTTGGAGCATTTGTTTGACTCCAAACTTGAAAGATCAGTTTTTCCCTTAAGCAACTACTGTCAAGCAAATCTCACCCCTCTAATAGAGTGCAGTCCCTGTGCGGCAAGTACATTGTATATTACAATGTTCAACAAAATGTTTATGACCCATCTACAGAGGGAGTAAATTTTGCTAACTACCTGCTATAACTTGCTCATACAGCTACGCATTCACAAGTTACAGTTTAAAAGCATAATTACTGCCAATAATTTTTAAAGAAGACAACTTTGAAGTTGAGCGTGAGTTCACACGATTATAAACTTAAGGTAACACTTGTAAGGACTCTGGTAATTAAGCCTTAAGCAAAGACATCTTGCCCTTGATCCCTCAACACCAACCACATAATACAATTATCACCTTCCATGTGACATAATAATGTTACTGATGACATAAATAATGTTACTGAGCCTAGATTAATAAAAATAAAAATTAAGATACCGTATTTATTTGCCTATAAGCCGATCTCGGCTACAAGCCGAGACCCTAAACTTTTGGCTATCAGAACATGTTAGAAAATTATGAAGAGGAAACCCAAAACATCTAGCTATAAGCCGAGATCGCAAATTTCTTTTCCACGTGCGCTGTCAAGTGAATAAACGTAGGTCCTGTACTGGAATGTCTGCTTACCAGGAGTTTCTGATTGAGGCACAGGCCTGTCCCCAGATGCAAGAACTGACAACTGCAACTTTAAATAGCCTTTTACTCTTGATTTACTACTGCAGAAGTTGAAGGAACATTGGATAAAAGGCTTCAATTAATACACATATTAATTAAATTGGATTGCTAATTAATTGCTACTGAAAGTGCGATGTAATCCACATCAACTAGATGATTGGACAATGTACACAAAAAATTGTCTTACCCTTTTCACACCCAAAATAAACACAAGATTAAACTCCATCATGACATGATCAAAATAAAAACTGATATGTTAAGGCTCTAATTACATGTATGTACATGTACATGTATATGTATGTGCATGTGCATGTAACCAACTTTAGTTACCTTCTTGGTCTCAGATTGTATTTTCCTGGTCTGATTTGAACATTTGGACCTTCAGTCTAAAAGACAGAAAGTAGTTTAGAAATACATTCAAAATTATGTATGTTGATAACTTTGTATCTTTAACAAGGATGCTACAATAATATACTAGTGTAATAAAGAGTCGGGTTCAATCTTGTTTATCTTTAATCCTTGCTTGCTTTACAACGATGTCTGTACGAACCATTGTCCATGTGCGAAGTGTTAAGTGCCAAGTGCCGATGTGCATATTAAGTGCAGGTGAATAATTTACATATTAGTGCCAGTCCTTTGGGGTCTATTGCGATATGTAACATCCCCTTCTGTTAAGCAATGTTTATATTAAAAAAAAATAAATAAATAGTCATTCTGATCTCAATTCAGGTTTTGAACATCTTATCTATAGACATGTATAAACAACGATCAATGAGGCACAATTGGCTGTTTTCCATTCGTATATCTCACAAGTGTCTAATTAAATAGCAGTCACAAGTTAAGTCTTTCCGGTGGTCGGATTTCACGGCCTGAGCGAGATTTCCTTGGACCCTGTTCCGATTCTGCTGAGGCAGGGCTTTGTGCATCAGTGTTGGGAGGCGTTTGGACTCTGGGTGTGGTTGTGTTCCCTTGTGGGGTCCTGTTTGACGAGTTGTTTGTTGGGCTGATGGACCCGTTGTTTGGTCTGAGGTGAATCCTGTTTCTTTGGAGTTGCGCTCCGGTTTCCGTTTCAACAATATATGAACGAGGTATTTCTCCTTGATCTATAACTCGGGCTGGGTTCCATGTTTTTCCCACGGGGTCTTGTAGATAAATGGCTTGACCCTTTTGTAGTTCAGGAAGTTCTTTGGTGTGCCTGTTGTAATAGCGGCTTTGGGTGTCCTGTTTCGCCTTAAGCCACTCCCTGAACTCTTCTTGGTCTTTTGCCGGGTAAATCTTTCCTGGGAGTGTAGATTTGAACATTCGACTGTTCAAGAGTTCAGCTGGCGACGCTACAGTTGAGCTTAGTGGCGTTGTTCGTAGTGCTAGCAGGGCCAGATCTATGTCTTCATTGGCTTCTTTGCATTTGAGAATGGTCTTCTTAACTGTTTGGACTTGCCGTTCGACAAATCCATGGCCACGTGGATAGTGGGGGGAAGATGTCACAATCTCAAGGCCGTATTGGTCTGCCAGTTGTTTGAACTCTGCGGACGTAAATTGGGTACCATTATCGCATTGTAATGTTCTTGGAATTCCATTCTCTGCGAACAGCATTTTCATCTCCTTAGCATCGGCTAGAACGGAAATTTGGAATAGTAGTCGACGACTAGAAGAAACCACGACTGTTGAACGTAGAACAGATCTGCGCTCACAATTTGCCATGGTCTTGAGGGTATCTCTGACGGTATCATAGGTTCTTTCTGCTGGGAGTTGTGGTACTTCTGGCATACACTGCATGAGGTGACCAGGTTTTCGATTTCATTGTAAATGTTTGGCCAATAAACACACGATTTGGCTCGCAGTTTGCATTTTTCTATCCCGAGATGTCCTCCATGGATTTGCTGAAGAATGTTGCCTCTCAGGGATTCTGGAACTATCACTCGGCTTCCAAGAAGCACTAATCCATCTTCTACCGAGATGTCATCTCGCAACGCCCAGTATGGATTTATTGTGGGATCAACTTTCTTCACACTGTCTGGCCAGCCTTGTGTCACTTGGCGGGATAACAGCTGCAGGGTTTCATCTTTTGCAGTCTCCTCTTTGAACTCTTGCATTTTAGCTGGGGTGATTCTGATTAAGTGATGAACTTTTACATTCATTTCTGGTACTTCAAATTTATCCATTGGTGAGAGACGTGATAGGGCGTCGGCTGTGACCATTTCTCTTCCAGGGGTGTATTTGATGACGCAATCATAAGGCTGTAGACGCAACAGCATTCTTTGAAGGCGTGGAGGTGCTTGCATGAGGTTCTTCTTGTGGATTTGCTCTAGGGGGGCGATGGTCACTTTTCACCACAAATGATCTTCCATAGAGGTAGGAGTGGAATTTTTCACATCCGTAGACTACTGCTAACAGTTCTCGTTCGATGTTGGCATAGCGGGTCTCGGCGGGTGTCAGTGCTTTTGATGCAAATGCTATCGGTCTGTTGTTCTGGAATAAGGCCGCACCAAGGCCCTTAATTGATGCATCAACGTGGAGAACAACTGGTTCCTTTCTGTCATAGAACGCCAAGATGGTTGCAGAACATATCAATGACTTCACTTTTTCAAAGGCTCTCGAGTGTGATGGATTCCATGCAAAGTCAACGTTCTCCTTAAGGAGGTCTCTTAAGGGCGCAGTGTGATCAGCTAACTTTGGGATAAACGAGCTCATATAGGTTGCCATCCCCAAGAAGGTGTGTAGCTCTTTTTTGTCTTTGGGTGGTTCCAGCTGTTCGATGGCTTTGATTTTGTCTGGGCTGGGCTTAACCCCATCTGGTGTGTAAAGCATGCCAAAGAAGTTGCATTCTTTTGTCTTGATAACGCACTTTTCGTCATTGAGCTTGATGCCGGCTTTCCTGGTGCGTTCCATGGTTTCATGTAGGTGCAGGTCATGCTCTTTGTCATTCTTTCCGTATACAGTGATGTCGTCTGCTATGCCGATGGCACCTTGACAATCATGGTATGTTTCATCAATCTTGAATTGGAAGATGTCTTGACTCATGCGTAGGCCAAATGGCATTCTAAGGAACCGGAATCGGCCCAATGGTGTATCGAAGGTTGTTAAGTACGAGGACTCGTCATCCAGTTTAACATTCCAGTAACCATTGCGAGCATCAAGCTTGCTGAACAAATTCGCTCCCGTTAAGTTAGGTGTGATTTCCTCCAAGGTGGGGATCGGATGGTGTTCTCTTTTAATGGCTTTGTTCAGGTCTTTGGGGTCGAGGCATAATCGAAGTCGCCCATTTCCGGGGGGCGTGGACCACTGGTGGTACTTCGGGGTCGAGTGTGATATGGTACACGTAATCTTCAAAACATCCGACGGTGCCATTGAAACATTCAGGGTACATTTCCATCAGTTCCTGCTTGTTTCTTATTGGAGGGCGTCCTGTTAGTGGTACTTGGCTTTTGATGTACTTCGATTGTTGGTCTGGGCCATTGGGGCTGGTGGTTGATCCAGTTTGGGTCGATTGGCTTGTTTTGAGAACGCAGTGTAGCGAGACTAGTTTCAGTGCTGTACAGACTCTTAAGCCGAGAATAGCTGGCCCAGTGGTGTCCGTAATGTAAAACCTGCAATTGACCTTCTTGTCTTTGTAGTTACAGGGTATATCAATGGTGCCAAGCTGCTTGATTATGGAGCCCCCGTATGCTGAAAGGATGGTTTCGTTCTTTTCCAGGGCTTCGGGTTTAGGGTTACCCTTGGCGTCAAATTTCTCTGGAGCAATTATGCGAAGCAATCTGACGGGTAATACGTTGCTTTGTGCTCCTGTGTCTACCTTGCATTGGAGGTTAATTTTTCGCTTCCTTTTAGGCTGACATATCTCAAGTGTTGCGAAGGCTTCATCGCGCGTATCGTCGGAAACACCTTCCATGGCATTTATTTCAATGGTACTGATTGTAAGAATTTCATCATCATTGTCATGGGAATCATCTTCGATAGCGTGGATGGATTTCTTGAAGGTCGGCTTGGTTTCTTGAGTGTCTTGTTTTCGTTTGCTGGATCTGCAAACAGATTTCCAATGATTAGCTTTTCCACATTTTAAGCATGTTGTGCCGTAGGCTGGACATTTATTTCGGGGATGTTTCGAGTGTTGTTTGCCACAGTTGTTACAGAATTCCCTTTGTTGTTCTCTCTGTATCGCGTAGATGCTCTTATCTTCTTCAGACGTTTTAGTGTGTTCAACCAGCGTTTTCATGTGTTTGCTTGTGGCCTCGTGGCTGCGTGCTATATCGATTGCGGCCGCGAGGGTTAGCGTTTTGTCTCGGCTTATGAGAGCTTTTTGAACGTCGGGGTTTCTTGATCCATAGATGAGCTGGTCTAGCACTCTGTCTTCGACTTCGATGGTATCTCGAAATTGACATCTTGCTGCTAGGTTTTTGATTCTTGAGATGAAATCATCGACGGGCTCGCTCGATTGTTGTCGCATTTCTTGTAGTTTGTATCTGTGAATTCGATGGCTTGTTTTCGGTTCCAATTGATTCTCGAACTTCGCGAAGATGATTTCGGGTTTTTTCTTGTTTTCTTGTTTCGCAAAAGTCCAGCTGTTGTACATATCCAGCCCTTTTTCTCCTGACCAGAGTAGAATGTAGCTCACTTTCTCTTCGTCGTCGGCGTCTTTGAGCACGCTTGTAAACATGAGCTGACATTTCTGTTTGAATCGTCCGAACGCAGATATTACGTCCGGAGCGTCCCAGTTCATTTGAGGTGAGGTGAAGGACGTAGCTGCTGCCATATGCCGCTGCCACCATGTAATAGAGAGTCGGGTTCAATCTTGTTTATCTTTAATCCTTGCTTGCTTTACAACGATGTCTGTACGAACCGTTGTCCATGTGCGAAGTGTTATTAAGTGCCAAGTGCCGATGTGCATATTAAGTGCAGGTGAATAATTTACATATTAGTGCCAGTCCTTTGGGGTCTATTGCGATATGTAACAACTAGTTAATTACTGCTGTTGCAAAAATAAAACTAGAAGTATACAATAATAACACTTGTAATCCATCTCTAACTGGAGTGAGTGGAATCTGCCCTAACCAGTCAGCCAAAGAGTGCAGTGATGAGTCCAAATATCGCAGCCGTTCTCCAAGTGCCTCGAGGTCATCCTTTCGGGCTAAGGCTCCTTGTAGTTGAATTGATCTCTGGTCGTTTACCATGAGCCGCGGACTCGTGGGGAATTCTCGCGTCTCATTTTGGCGATCGTTCTTAGGCTCGCTGATTTAGTATTGCTTGATTACTGACGGCTCTAATTTGCCGTCAACATTGACAGTTGCAGTTCAGGTGCAGGCAGGGGTTGTGTACTTTTTCAAGTGGCTTGCTAATTTGTAATCTTTCTTTACAGCAGTTATCAGTCACACGCGCCCTCCAACAATTTTTTCCCATTTCGAAAACTAGGTTTTGGTGGACGTCAATCAAATGTATCCATGACAATAATGGCGAGCGGAGTTTCCAGAACCATTATTATTTCAGTGTCAATTCTCAGAGTATCTGAGTTGCTCTGAGTCTTTCATCTTTACTTGACTCGTCGATAAACACAAACTGAGAAGTAAGACTTATAAAATCGTTTGAAGTGCCTTTTCATTCGTCTCGCTCATGGCCAATGTTTTGAAGCTGCAAATTTACAAACAGTGTACAACGACAACAACATGAGAATGAACTAAATATATAAAGAAGAACCTTTGCTACAGAATGAACTACAAAAATTCAACTACTAATTTCTTGCGGCTTTCATTACCTTTTTATTACTGACAATCCTACTTGCCGTATGGTTCTGCTGACGGTTTGCTTTCCATACAATCTGCGTGTCTGGTATTCCAGCCATGCTTGAAACCTCTGCATGGATCATGTTTTAGCAAGGCGAATGACAAGAATTTCTGCGGCGAAAATAATCTGCATCCATTCCATAACAAGCTGATAAAAAGTCAATCTCCACATAAAGTGAATCGTTTCAGAAGCCAACTTTTTCAGCTACCCTACATCTTTCATTTCTTTGACTTTCTCTTTGGTGGATCGCTTACGGCTCTAGTTTTGTTTTGTACGCTGCCTTCTTCACAAACGTTTCGCTCGCAGAAAGTGTTTCTGCTATGCAATTCAAAGACAAACCATGTTTTCTCTTCATAATAGCCCTCCGTTTCAGTGAAATTGCAAATTACTTTGTTATAATAACTGAGTGATTATTCCTGATCCAACGAAGATCAAACATGGCCGTGAAACTGACATGAAATGAACACAACTATTGTCATGGATACATTTGATTGACGTCCACCAAACCTTAGTTTTTGAAATGGCAAAAAAATCGCTGAAGGGCGCATGTGACTGATAACCGCTGTAATCTTGTCACACAGGCAATTTTTAACTTCTATTTGTTCTCGAGTCCTTTCATCACCCTGTGATAGTTGTAGGCATATTCTGTAGAGCAGTTACTGGTAGGACAGTAGATTTGTTTTTTTCTCCATTTTTCTTTTCTTTTCTCAGCATTAAAGTTGGTTGCGTTGTTCAATGTCAAGCTTTTGCTTTTTTTTCTTGTGATCTTACATGTACCTCTCATAGCATGCCCTGCCTTTCACCCAGTGTCAGTGGTGTCCCCGTTTTGAATGTGTCGCAGTTTACTTTGGACCTGGATGGGCATCCTGACTAACAGGCAGTTGGCCTCCAAAATGGTTTCTGTTTGGGATTCCAACCTGCTTGCAGACTCAAACCCGCCAAGAAGAATAAATCATAAGCCTTCCAGAATCTCAAGGTCATTGATGATTATCTGGCCAGTGAGGTGGCTTGTGGTACAGTTGCTGGCCCCTTCCCATCACCACCTTTGCCCAACTTACAAGTTAGCAGTTTCAAGGTAATCCCCCAAAAAAGTCAACCCGACAAGTGGCACCTTATTGTAGACCTGTCGTTTCCCCATGGGTCTAGTGTCAATGACCTGACAAATTTTCCATGTACTACGTTCACCTGGACTAGATCATCAACATGATTGCTAAGCACGGGCCTGGGGCTCTTATGGCTAAACTCGATGTGGAGGCTGGGGATGAAGTGGAGTAGCCAGTTTTTTGTGGACTTGGCCCTCCCATTTGGCCTCCGCTCTACACCTTATATTTTTCATTCAGTGGCTGATTTGGTGGAGTGGATAATTAGGAACAAGTACAGCATGGTGGATCTGATGCAATACCTGGACGATTTTATCACGACGGATCCGGCTGATTCTCTGCAATGTTCTCAAAGTTTACAAACTTCGCTGGCCGTCTTTCGTTCATTTGGCCATCCCCTTCACCCAAACAAATGCATTGGCCCATCCACTCGTTTTGTAGTCTTGGGAGAATTGAGCTAGACTCACTGGATCAGACCTGCTCGCCTCCCAGCCGAGAAACCGATGGCTTTACAAAAGTTGATCCAATCCTGGCGGACCAGACAGTGGTGTAACAAACGCCAACTTGAGTCCCTGATTGGCCATCTCCACCACACTGCCAAAGAGGTCTGGCCAGGTTGCACTTTTTTGCGGCGTATGCTGGATCTACTCTGCTGCTTCCACACTCATGATCATCCTATTTGCCTCAGCTCTGAATTTCGGCTGGATCTGCAGTGGTGGCATGATTTTCTGACATCGTGGCATGGAGTGAGCCTTTGGCTATTCCCAGAGATGTCCGCTCCCACGGATATGGAAGTGATGCATCGGATGTGGCAGGCTCCCTAGGCTTTGGGGCATGTTACAATAATGTATGGTTCAGTAGTGCCTGGGTGCCTTCACAGGCAGACCAGTCCATCGCTTACAAGGAATTGTTTCCTGTGGTGGTGGCTTCTCATGTATGGGGCTCTCAGTAGTCTAGGCGACACATTCTTTTTTGGTCAGATAACAAGGCTGTTGTATACATCTTGCCTGCCACAACATCGAAGGTCCCTCGTATTATGCGTCTTCTCCGTCATTTACTCTCTGCTGCTGCTCACTTCAACTTTACTTTCACTTCACCGCATATCCCTGGCATTCAAAACAATATTGCTGATGCTCTTTCCTGCTTTCATTGGCAGGACTTCAGGCATTTGGCACCCATGGCACAACTTCACCCAGTTCCAATCGCTCCTCAACTCTGGGAGCTCTTGAGCCCTCCTCCCTAGAGCTCCAGTGTCACCACTTTTTGGCGCAGGGTTTGGCTTCCTTTATCCGCAGTGCTTATCAGCCTGGCCAGAAGACGTTTTATGACTTCTGCTCGCAACTTGGAAAAAATTCATCAGTCGGGTTCCCCATGCCCGACCGACAAGTGGACGTTGTGTCTCTTTGCAACCTTTTTGGCCAACACTGTTCAACCTTCAGTGATCAAGGTTTATCTCTCTTTATCTCTCTGCATATTGAGCAAGGCTTCACAGATCCTCTGGTTGATTGCCTGTGGTTACTACGAGTACTTAGAGGAATCAAGAAAACTCAAGGTCATACCTCCTCGTTATGCCTTCCAGTTACCAATAACATCATGATGGTGGTTTTTTGTGCTTTGGAATTAAGCCTTCCCAACCATTGCAGGGCGCGACAAAAGTGCTATCCGATAGCGCGGGGCTAGTGGAATGACTTGTTGGGCTAGCATTTTCTTATCATAGCTTGCCCCATGGGCAAGCATTGATGGTTCCTCTTTCCTAATGATAAAATGAAATTTTATACCAAAAAGTGCGTAGCAGAAAGCTCTTCAGACCTTGGGGCTAGTAACCTCAAGTAACAGCTTGCCCAAAGGGCAACCTCATCATCGCATTTTCGTCTCAACCTGCATTGTATGTTTTGGGCAGCATGTAACTTGGCCTATTTATCGGTTTTCTGTGCTCAGTGGAGTTTACAACCCCGAACCTGGCTAGCTTTTCACCCTCGATCCATTTGGGACTCCCTGATGTTGCCATGGGTTCCATGTTGTCTTCATCGTGCTTACGGCTCCGCATCAAGGCTTCAAAAACTGATCCATTTTGCAAGGGCTGTTTTCTGCACATTGGCAGGGGTGAGTTCCCACTTTGTGCAATTCGCTCTCTACTGACTTATTTGACCCTGAGGGGCGATGCTCCAGGCCCCATATTTCTGTTTCGTGACAGGCGGCCATTAACTCGTGCCTTACTGACCTCATGGTTGTGTGACATCCTGTCGTCGGCAGGTATCCAAGGCAATTTCTCCAGCCACAGCTTTCATATTGGAGCAGCAACGGTCGCAACTAGGAATTGTATTCCGGATCATCAAATTGAAGCCTCAGGGCGATGGACAAGCTAGGCTGATTTATCGTACATTTGAACTCCGGCGGAGTCGTTACCTCAATTGTCTAAGCAGCTTTTGCGGTCAGCTTCCCGTTGACAGCATGGATCAGATCCATCAGGGTCTCCGCTGCTTCACTGGCCTTGCTCCTGGGCTGTGTTTCCATGTTTCCATGGAGATCTTCATTCTCGGCATGGTTGGTGACCATCGTGAACGTTCTTGGTTGGTGGGTGCATGGATTTGGTTTGTCAGGCTGAGTAGCATATTTCCGAGCCATTAGTGTCCAGTTGGGCAGACACAGTAGGGCACTAAGTGTGGTATGTACGTCCTTTGTTTTGTTTGTCGGTTTGGGCTTGGAAATTGGTGCTTGGAATGTTGTGGGATTTTGACTCCTCTTCCACCCTGTGCGTGGGCCCTTCATTCTCCAAGCACTTTGGAGGGAAGGGTTTGGTGGCTGCCTCTCACAGGGCTGTTATGGATACCCTATGCGTTCGGCTCGGTTTCATTTGTGGCCTCACCCTCCTTTCTAGGCACCATTCCCCAAGCTTATCTATTGTTGATGAGTTTAAATGTAATAACGCTAAGTTAAATGCAAGACAATGCTGGCCAGCAGTATCTCCCAGAGTTCTGGTGCGGGGTAACTGGGGGTTTTGTGCAGGGGCCCCACATGGCTTACAGCTTGGCTTCAGATGTCAAGTCATTTGTGTTTTGGTTTTGCTCTTGGAAAGTTCGCACGGTGATTTTATTCCCGCCCCGCCCTCCCTCTTTCTTTGGTAAGTATGTGGAAAGTACTTGTGTTTCCACTGACTTGTCAGTGTGAGGATGCCAGGTGGGTGGCAACTGCTCACAGGGTTATCATGGATATCCTATGCATTCGGCTTGGTTTCATTGGTGGCCTTACCCTCCTTTCTAGGCACCATTTGAAAAGCTTATCTATTGTTGATGAGTTTAACAAGTGTATAATATATTATTAATTATAGTAACTGCATTATTTGAAAATCTCTAATTAACATTTTTTCTACATGACTAGACATAAGTTTAGTAAATAGTTTAATTTATTACTGACAGTATGTTAGAGTGTAAACAGTACTTACTGGTAAACCAGACAAAGGTAATTCCACTTCACCAAGAAAGTCATCTCTTGTCTAATAGAAAAATATATAATATATCTAGTCCATAAGAAAACCAAAATGTATCCTTGTTCAAACCCATGGCCTTTTGATTCTGAGCTTTTAGAGGTGTATCTGGATGTTAGAGGAATGTAACAGAATCCCTAGAGTGCTCTACATGTACATCTGATCACAGGCTCCCCCAAGCTCAAAATACGTGGTGTATGCGACAGCTTGTGTATATAGAGAATTGTATGGTAAAATTTCCGATCGTAAAAAAAATTTGTCTAAATAACTATCTCATTTGAAATAAAGTTTTCCTACCTCAAATGTGTGGCAACTTGTCTCTTGTGCCTGTTTTGGAGCCATTCTGACACCGTTTAGTAAAGTTATTTGAAACTGTTACTCCTCTTTCTAAAAGAATGGAAAGGCAGACCACTTGATCCATCGCTGGCCAGACCTCACTCCACGAATCGCTTTCTCCTCAAAAGGAAAAGTCCTGAATCGCAATAATAACAACAGTTCCATAAAGCCCACTAAATTTCACTTCAAATACCTGTGCTTTCGCGGCTGAAAGACTCGTGAAGAACAAAAAATTTGGCTTAAAATTCGCCTCTTCGACTCTTCTGAGAGGCTTGTGTAGAGGCTGGTGACAACGGCCGCTCGCAACGCGGTTTCACCCTCAACTCTGATTGGTTCATTTGAATTTGAGCACGCGCTGACAACACGACCCTCCACCAGAGGGAAACCTACACTTTGTTGCGAATCAAGTGTCCCACTAAGGCTCTCAAGGTAAAATGTACATTTCCCTCCGGTGGAGGGTCGTGTTGTCAGTGCGCGCTCAAATTCACATAAACCAATCGGAGTTGAGGGTGAAATCACCTTGCAAGCGGCCATTGTCGCCGGCCTCCACACAAGCCTCTCAGGAGAGTGGAAGAGGCGAATTTTAAGCCAAATTTTTCGTTCTTCACAAATCTTTCGGCCGCCAAAGCACACATATTTGGAGTGAAATTTTCCTTTGAGGAGAAAGAGATTTGTAGAGTGACGTCTGGCCAGTGATGGATCAAGTGGTCTGCCTTTCCATTCTTTTGGGAGGAGTAACAGTTTCAAATAACATCACTAAAAGGCGTCAGAATGGCTCCAAAATCGGCACAAAAGACAAGTTCGCCACACATTTGAGGTAGGAAAACTTTATTTCAAATAAGATGGTCATTTACACAATATTTTTTTCCCCAATCGGTGATTTTCCCATTTCATTCTCTATATACACAAGCTGTCGCATACACCACATATTTTGAGCTTGGGAAGCCTGTGATCTGATATACATTCATGTATAACTACAAAGATCTCACTCATTTTCACTATTTTCATCACCACATTTTTGTTCAAACAATTATTATAAATTGATTGGAATATGATATGAGACATTAGCTACAAGGTGATGCAATTCTGTTGCAATAATTGATAACATTAATAAGTCATTGATACTTCCTTAGTTTAAGTTTGTGACCCTTCATGAGTGGAAAAACATTCAGGCTTATCCATTACTCAGGTGAAACAGTAAATCATCAGTTAGTTGTAACTTTAAGTAAATTTTCTCATAAATGTTGGACGTGTTAACCTAACTGTTAGTTTTGAAGGTCAAAACATTAGCACATTATACTTTGTATTTTGCTCTTTATAAGCAGAAATTTTTACATGCGTTTACTAAAGCGTTACAAAAAACATGTGTGAATGAAAGAACAAACGTGTGATGCACTGTAGGGCTGATATTCTCTCAGTACAATTGTATGGTTAAGCAGTTGAAATTGGTTAACAATAATGATAGCACTGATAAGTGATGTAACACAACTTACAACTCTATTTTCATCAAATACTTCAAACAAGAGTCTGTTGTCTCCAGGGTTCACCTGAGAAGGCAAAGGAAAAATATTTGCTTAAAGGAAGGAATGTTCACATAATGTATTTACATTTACATGCATACCGTTGAAGCCCTCATAAGCGGGCACTCTCAGGGAACATACTGCTATTTTCTAAAAATATCCTTACCCGAAAGAGAAATCCTTGGTTCCAGACTGGATGCAAACTCTTCAGGAAAAGAAAATACATGTACATGAAAATAATATACTAGGTAAATTAATTAATTAATTCATATAACAATAACATTACTGTACATGTATGTGATCTTTTCTTTTGAAAACAGGAATAATATTAACTAGGAACCATAAAACATTTTTGCTTGCTTATTGGTATTGAGCTATTAACATGTCACCTGGATATTGTCATGTTATATGTGATTGACATTAGAAGGATAATAAGTACAAAAGTTCTTATTGGACTTTAAAAAAATGCTCTGATATTTGTCTATGGAAATTGTCTGTTCCTTAAAGCTCACAGTTTCCCTCAAGCTTTGTTTTTGGAAAAACTTTTCACTAGTTCTAAGAACAGATGCCAGGCTGAACAAATATTTGAGCATGTTTTAGCATCAAATGTGGGCTATTGTTTATGGGGTTTTCTCAATTACAATTTAGAACATTCAAATTCAGTCACCAATGAGTCTTTTGATGACCAGCTTCTGTAAGGACATAATTCATGCAGCCAGCTTTTGATATATAAGTAGTGGGAAAATGTCAAATTATGTGGGATTTTCAGAGACAAATTCACAGGAATAAACAGCCAATAAATGTCCCAGTTCTCCTTAACTAATTAGAGTTTACCGTGAGACCTAATATAGTAAAATAAAAAACACAGACACATTTGCCATAATTAGGGGGAACCCTGCTCAGTGATTGGCATAACAACAAGATCATATTGAAGAATTAATTCGAGCATGTAGTGTCATGCAATGAAGCACGTCTGTGAAAATTCAAACATTTTTGTGCTTTTAGAATTTTTGGCCTCGTCTTGAATGAAAATTTATTGTTATCAGGGCTTCTGATATTCTGCGATGTTGTGATTTTGCATAATTGACCTCAAATCGCAACTTTTCACATAATTCGTCAAAAATCGCATAATTCAGGCAAAATTGCAAAATTCGAGGAAAGAACAAGGAAATATTTGCTTCTTACTTAAGTTCGAAGACAATTTAATTGTCGTTTCAAGGTGATTTGCTTCTCAAAAGACGTTAGAAATCACCAAAATCATCCGCAAGCGTTCGATCGATCAAACAGGCGTTCTATGCGTAATTTTGCACGCCAGGGACCTGGTACTAGTTCTCAATATTGGCAAAGAATTTAACAAATTGACGTCAGTTTTTTATGCGTCTGTCCTGTTATTGATCATGAATTTCATCATAACAACATTGTCAATGTAGCTGTGGATCCACGAGGTGATAGCGATGTAGATCCACAGACTACTTTGACAATGTTATGATGAAATTCATTGTCAATAACAGGACAGACACATTAAAAACTGACATCAATTTGTTTTTTTACGACAACAAATTGTCGAATTGCCCGCTCTCGCTCGCTGATGCGTTGCTTGAATTCTAACTTCATGTGTCTGTCCGCATATGGACAATAAAAATTAGCCAATGAGAGCACGTGAATTTCTGTAGTTATTGTAAAAAGATGTTTTGATGTAAGTATTGGCGCAAAAACAGTTTGATCATTGCTTGCAAGATTGATCTTTTGTTTAGCACAAGACAAAATACCCCATGGATAAGTTTGTTGTTAAAACACCGAGTGCTTCTTTGAAACCGACAACACGATCGCACCTTCCTGTAAATATTACTGTGAATGACAGGGCAATAAATTATCCAGAAGGTACATTTTATGTGGACGATGGGCGGTTGTTTTCCTCTTCGTGCAACGTGGTGGTTGATCACCTTTGAAAGTTTGTGATGGACAAGCACCTGGAAGTGGCTTCACACAAGCGGAATGCAGAAAGAAAGGGCAGTGGAAAGCAGCAAACTCTCAAAACAGTGAATCATAAACTGCAAAATTTAATATGTGTTTTTTCAGGCTGAATCTCTACAAATTATATTGGAATTGGTTTCTCTTTAACCAGCTGTTGACCATTAATTAATAACTTAATTAAGCATTTTGAGGAATGCCCAAGACTAGTGTCAGCTACACATAAGCTGCCACTCTAAGGTTTGACTTATTTGTTGTTGTTACGGTAAAGAGTTTTGTGGGGATGTCATTGACCGATTTATAGCTTGTTGGTTTAATCAAATAAATTATAATGACAACTCT
>JAEMPF020027644.1:0-11685 GCA_022496165.2 Catalaphyllia jardinei | reverse complement strand
GGCCATAGGGTAGGCCATAGGGTAGGCCATAGGGTAGGCCATAGGGTCACGGGCCATAGGGTAGGCCATATGGTGGGCCACAGGGTGGCCCAGGTTTTGTATACATCCCTCAAATTTACTTTCTTCGATTTCTCTGTCGACTGCCCAAAAGGCTGCCTTATAGAGAACTGTGTCAGAGCAAGTGCCTGGTACGGTTTTTTTTCGTATTGTTTACCTCATTTTTGAGTCTGAATAATTTCAAAGGCCCATCAACGTCAAGACTTTAGAGTCGCTAGCTTTCTTTGGACCGTTCCACCAACTGAAGGAAGGTATAAAACAAACAGCGGTGATAAACATATTAAAAACTTTCATTTTATAGTCTTGACGTTTCGTATGCTAGTCCACACACATTTTCAAAAGAATAACCGTTACAAATGTTTTGAAAAGCTATTTATACTGTATAAATCGGGGTCTGGAGCCTAGACAGAAAACATCTACAATAGAAATTTAAGACGTTTCAAACGGAAACTGTCTGTAAAGGGACAATGAAAAGGCTTTCTAATAGAGTAAAAGCTTTTCACTGCTGACATTGGCATTCAAAGCAACAACATCAACATCAACATCAACTGAGACCATTTTGACATTTTGGCATCCGGCAAGACTGACTATCATTGTAAAGTTAAGGAGACCTTGTTTATTCGAGAGTTACAGCCAGCTAGGTTCCAGACCCCGATTTATACAGTATAAATAGCTTTTCAAAAAATTTGTGGCGGTTATTCTCTTGAAAATGTATGTTGACTAGCATACGAAACGTCAAGATTATAAAATTAAAGTTTTTAATATGTTTATCACCGCTGTTTCTTTATGTTTTTAATCAAGCTACGATGGTCGAAGACCAAGAGTTTATATGAAGGAAGATATGTTAGGAGGCAAACTGTAAAAGAAATTCGTGTTAAGGGCTGTAGTGGAAAAAATACATTGCACGGTCAACAGGCAAAAAAATAAGTTTACACTAGCAGGAGCCCATAAATGAGCCCATCATGGCATGGTGGGCTCCTGACACGAGCCAAAAATTCCTGTCCCTATCGGCACCCGTGCTCACAGTGGGGAAACTGGTAATGAATGCTCATTTTGACCAATCAGGATACAGCACAAATTCATGAAAATTATGCGAAGAGTCGGCGTGGGAAGGAAGTCCTCAATGATGGGAAGGCAAGGGTGATGTTCGTGTGTTCATCTCGCCGATAAATTCTCTTTCGTTTGAGGGAATCTGTCGAAGAAGAAACTTACTTTTTGTAGGAGTGGATCAATATTTCGTTTGAGTCGTGTAACTAGGCATTTTCCCCGGTTAATATACAGGTAAGTCTTGTTCTAACCGAAGTTTAGTAAGCACTAAGCTTAACTTTGTTTTGATGGATCAATCTCTATGTGATTCAATTCATTTTGTTTTGATTGTTCATTCTTTTCTCGTCTGTTTTACTTAGAATGTTGCATATTGTCGCTAGCTGATCTTTTGACTGTCTTGTTGTTCCATTCAGAACATGTATAGTATTTCTGACGGGCTAAGTTAGATTTTTTGTCTTGAATTTCGAATTCTAAACCTCGTCAAATATTGTCTAGAAGTAAAACTAATGATCGCCCGGGATTATTTGGCAGCTGGTCTCGCTAAATACATCGGTTAATTTATTTTCACTCGAAGAAGGCTCATATCAAAAATTATTTAAACTTAGAAGGTCTTATAGTATGATAGAAATGGTTAGTTTTCCCTTTGATCACTTTCAAGTTTATTCAGCTTGCTAAATATTCTCAATACTCAAAAATGGCAAGACGAGCGCGCTAATCACATGTAGGCTAATTTATACATATATTTTTATATACATTTCAAAGTTTGACATTTATTGTGTTTTTTGCACTTTTGACTAAGGGCTTGTTTACATGGTGGGAGGATGCCTGGGCTTAACTGAGTTACCCAGGTAACCAAGCTGGCATTTAAGGTGGCTCTCCAGAGTATAACCAACACTCTCTCTATCAGTATAGAGCACAAGTTAAAAAAGAAACCTTATTTTAGTTCTCTTAAAGTTTTCCCTGTAGAGATTTACCGGTATGGGTTCTGTTAAAATAAGGCTCGTGGTTTGGTTTTCAATGGCAAAACTCACCGTTACGTCATCTACTATCATTAATGTGCCAACCAGAGGTTTATTGGCTGTTATTATTCAACAAATTGTAACACTATCCAAATATGGTCATGATGCTCTCGATATCTGCCATCCGTAGGTAACAGATATCCAGCGATATACGTAGCTTCGTACTTGGGAAGAAAAAGTGAAGTGAGAAAATGTCGACAGAGAGATTTACAAGGATTTAGGCTGTTTTGTTATCAATTTGTTGAATAATAAAACAATTATCCTGCTCAATCTTGCGGAATATCGTCTGAATTTAGCCGACTCGGCCTACGGCCTCGTTGGCTAAGTATCAGACGATATTCTGCGCGATTTCACAGGATAATTGTTAATTAGCTGTTGAAACAAAGGATTCTGTTGTTCTGCGGTTCGCAAAATTTAAGTATCAAAAGAATTGTTTGTAGACAGTGAGTATCGCTATTGTAGGGTTAAGGCTGAACATACCATGGCAACATCTCATTTGATAACAGGCAGATATATTCCTCATTTTGGCATAAACTCCTTAATATTTATATTTTCCCATAGTAAAATTTTTTCATGCTTTTAGCCACATATGGAAATGATATTGCTGGGCCTTTTTAAATTGGTAAAAAGTCAAGGTTGTTCAGATGGTTTTTCCAATATCCTGTTATTGGTCATTATTCTAAATACATTGGCCTAGCTAACAAAAATAGGGTATTTTATAGCTTTCATGTTTGGTTACAACTGAGTCAAATTAAAGAAAGAGAGAAAATTAACATTTATCTGTTCACACTGATATTGCAAAAATCAGAAAAACAAGTGTAATTATTTATTTGAGTGCACGCTCACTTGACACCATTTTTCATGTGTGAGAAAGTAAGAGTGAATTAGAGCACTTTTACTAGTTATACTATAAAGCGTTTTTCAGGGCTCAAAATTGCGACCGATACGGTCGCATTTGCGACTTAATTTTTCTTTTTGCGACTAGAAAAAAGAGAGTAGTCGCAAATTTGCGACTAGGTTTCGCCTTGTCTGATACGAAATAAAAGAGCTAGCAGTTGAGTTTTTGTTTAAATAACTTTAGAAATGAAAAGGTTCAATGAATTTGCGACTTACAATTTTGTTACAATCTGAAGGTTTATCATAGTTTACCTGGAATACATGCAGGCAATGATTTTCCTTCGATAGCCCGCCATTTTCAGCGGTTTCTTTACAAATGTATATCGCAGGCTCATAATACGTTTCGCTTTGCCGTTTTGATGGTGGATTACCGTGGTGCGCGAGTCATGGCACGCATTTGTATTGAATGGTTCAGTCATTCAGGGTTCTTTGAATAACCACTGTAGCAACACCCCTGAAACTTAAGGTGTAAAGTTTGTATATATAAAAAAAGAATTCATTACTTGTTTTGTCATCGGTGGAAAACCTTCGAAAGGTAGAACTACAAATGTAGGTAAGCTAATATTTCTGTCCAGTACTTGTGTTAGGTTATTTTGCAGAGATTGGATGCATTTACATGTAAGAACTGCAGTTTCCAGCGGTAATATCTGTTTATGATTTGTAAATCTATCGTTTTGACTAAAATAACAGGCACTTGTGTGCCTTAATTTTCTGAAAGGGACACAGGTTCAACTTGATCGTTTAGATGGACTAGTAGTGTTGTCTAAGACGCAAAATGTTCTGTACTATTAAATCTCTAAGTGACATGAAAGCTTTAGAAACAATGGAAATTAAAGCGCTACACGTTTCAAAGTCTATTTTTAATCACTTATTTATTAATTAAATGACCTCAATTAATTTTTGCGACTAAAATTTTCAAAGTTGCGACCAAATTTTCGTAACTAGTCGCAAATTGCGACCAGACATTTTTTTAATTTCGAGCCCTGTTTTTTCCATATTTTTAGGGCCTAGGCTTAAACACATGTTTGAACAGAGTTTGAAACTATTGTTATGAATACCAAAGTGATTTAACGCCTTTCAAGTGCTGAAGTGGTAATTCATTCTTCTTAGGTTTACTTATGTCATTTTTGCATGTGTGATTAATGCTGACATCTTGGAGGTAATGGTAGTATGCACTATTGAGTCTCAGAAAAACTGTAGTTACTGTAAGCCACTTTAAATACATGCTATATAGGGTATCCTCACTGGCAGCCTTCTCAGTGCACCCTATATACTTGCTAAGGCACCTTCTTTCTGGGCATGCTCCTTTTTTTTAATGTAAATGGTCGACCTTAATTACAGTGGCGGATCCAGACCTTGAGATAAGGGTCGGGTTCTATTTTACTTGCCCAGCCGGGGTTTGCTTCTTCAGTCATTTCTTCTTTTTTCACTCAAAATAAGGGGGAGGCCCGGGCTCCCCAGGCCCCTCCCTTAGATCTGCCACTAAATTACTTTACTAACTAAGGTGAGGAGATTGTGAAAGTAACATTATAGTCCAAGGCAACTTTTAACGTTTACCACCTCTGAGCTGGATTGTTCAAAGCCTGATTAAGCCATTGAACCTGTGCCAGCTGTAACCAGCCATGACCAGTGTTGGCCTTTGGTTCACTTCTGACAAAATAGGTGATCATCTGTATTTATGTTCTGCTGGAGGAAGAGATCTTTCTAGTGATTCCCAGATCAGAGTTATTGGCCCAATGGAGCCTGAGATATGCACAGAAATGCTCAGAAATTAGACAGGAAAACTCAAAGCAAGATTTCCTGCGACTACACTTCGTTACTCCATCATGGTAAAATTTGCTGGTCTCAATGATGCTTAGATGATGCAGTAGAAGGTCAATCACTGCTGCAAAAAAGATTAGATAAAAACAAAAAATAAGGCAAAATGAAAATTATAAAACCTGAGCCTAATAGATGTAGGTAACTTTTTGTGCATGCTTCATCAAAAATGTCATTAAACATGGTGCCAGTGGAAAAAAGGCATGCTGTCATGTTGTAAATGCCTTTTTGAGTGGATTGGAGTTAACTTGGCTCATATCCCTACTGGAAATCTCTGAAATGTCCAAAAAGCTCCAGGAATCATTATGGGTGAAGCTAACCCAGGATTTGCAACTTTTCTGTGCAGTTTTCTGTTTATATTGTTTTCCCTTCAGTTTTAAAGTAATTTTAAACTACACAAAAAAATAAGCAGTGAAAAACATTTTTATACAGTCAAGAAAAATGAATATGTTGGTTAACTTTTAATCCTGGTTTAGCACTAACTGGCTTTTGAACAACCCGGCCCTATTGCCTCATGACTATATGCTCAATCATAAGTCTAGAGTACAAACGTAATAGCCATTGATACTGAAAAGTGGCTGCTGCTAGAACTATTGATTGAAGAAAGTAACCTTGTCAGCAAAAGGTTTTTCTTGGCCGCCATCTTGTTAATCATGCTTAGCGGCCTCTCAAAAGATTAAGCCCATTGACTATGAAGCTTATGTGAGTCGCATGTAAAGGGAGGCTTTGTTGTGACCCTCATACCTGGGTGGCCTGGTTAGCAAGTGCACACGGACACTAAACAGGATTTAATTTATATCCTTTCATTTCTTGAAGTACAATGTATCTAGCTCTTGGCTGTCAGACACAAAGGGTCTTAACAATATTATTATGAGTTAATTGAAATTACATTATCAGCATCACTCGCAAACATAACTGTCGATGGTACTGGGCTGTAAGGCACTGTTCAAACTGCAAACTTTATTATTATTATTATTATTATTATTATTATTGGCTAAAAAAGTTCAGTAATACAGAGCTACAGTACAGAATAATACACTACATTACAAATACATTACAAACTTTACATGTGGGTCAATAGCCCATTTGGCTTTGCCTAATGGGTAATTAAACAAACAAATGCAGCAACACAGCATTTGACAGAAAGGGGTCTGACACTTGACTCTGCTTTCAGTGCGACAGACAGACAACATCAGTTAATTGCATGATCTTTTCAATAATAAAATAACATTGTTTATATAGCAGCTAAATAAATGTACTTCTTGCACTACTATTAATTAATGTTAGTCTCCCTCTTGATATTTTAGGTGTCCTTAATGTCCTCATCTTAAAAATGGAATCAATTGTGTTCGACATGCTGCATTGATGTTTCAAACTGATAACAATCAAACAAGTCTTCATTGAAGCTACAAATACTGCTAATGGAGGGAGAAAAAAGCAAAGAGAAAATATCCCTTCAGGAAATGAAAACTTATGATGACCAGCTCTTTAGTACTGGTGAAACAGAACTCTTTGGTGAAGACTCAGGCCGTAGATGCAACTGCTCGCCATTTTCAAAACGTTACATAATATCCATTTTAGCCTTACTTGGGTTTTGTAATGTTTATGCTCTGCGAGTCAACCTCAGTGTGGCTTTAGTTGCCATGGTAGCAAAGAGTTGGACTTTAGATAAAGAAGGCAGAAAGGTTGAGGTTAGTATGAGTAACTTACAGTACATTCACATGAATGGAAGAAAATTGACCAATTTTATTACATTACTTTAAATTTAAGATTGGTTTGAACCAATCAAAAATGGTTACCTACAGTAACATAATTCCCTGTTGAGTTTAAATGGCAATGTTTGTCTTTTCCGTAACCTTTAATAAAATAGCCTGTATGCGTGAATCTGCGTGTTGTGCTCAAGAAAAATCAGCAAGAGGTCATCTTTGTCTTGCCATTGATAATCTTGTTTGAAGCCACATGAAGTTTCCCAGATTTTGTGGAAATACCCTCATTAGTTGATCAATTGTTTGCAGTTTTTTATAATCAGTTTCTCTCCATATCAGTGAGCAGGTTGGTCACCAAGATTAAAGCAGTCCCTTTTAGATCCTTCTTTTAAAAAATAAATTGTTTTAAAGTTTTATTTGATTATAATTATTATTGTTTAATTTACTATTTCAGGAACCAGCAGAATTTAACTGGAGTTCTCAAACTCAAGGTGAAAATTTTCTTGAGATCACTTGATAATGTATTGTCATTACATGCATGATTTACAATTAGTTATTTAGGGTTAATGATAGATAAATAACTTATTTAGGGTGTAAAATCTTATATCAGGCCACCTGAGTGATAGGGTGCAGAAATAGATGGAAAATTATGCGGACATTTTTGGCAAAATTATGTGTACGAAAGTGACGATTATGCGGAAAAGACGCCAGATTATGCAGAAGTTTCTCAAATTAATAAACCTGTTCCCTTGGCTTTATTCGGCGTATAAAAAGTACACTTTAACGTCGTACCGAGAATTTTAGTCCTTTATGACATGTTTGACCTTTTGCTGGGTATTTCCTTGTTCAACGCAGTTTTTCCATAGTTTTTCTTGTTGAGTTTCTCCGAAGCTTTCAATCATTACAGGCATTAAATCGGAGAAGGGAAACTGGACACCGAAAGTCCCAAACTAGAACCCAGGCAAATCAAAAGATGTATGGAGTGCCTGGAGGTTTAATTAAAATTGTTTACGAACAAAAAGGTGTGTTTTGCCGCTGTTTTGGGTGAATAACTTCTTCAGAATGGTTAATCTCTCTAGCAATTGATTCACTTTTGAGTACCTGACTCACATGGTAACCACTTGTTCATAATATAGTGTGAAAAAAATTTCTTTACCAAGACATCATTTGAGGTGTTGTGTATACCAATGTTAAAATCATTGACATAATTATATTTTGTTAAATACTAAGACATCTTGACTATAATATAGCTAGTCTAGTGTAATCCTGTATTTACATATTAACCTTTAAGTTGGATTGCCAGTATAAGGGAAACATTTTCCACTCAAACCAGACTAAAATTACTAACCAATAACAAAATGGAACAGAACGTCAGCTGGTGAATATGAATCACAGTTTTAATAAACAAATAATATTCTGAGGCCCATATGGTGCTAATAATTTTATTGGGGCTTTGCTACTATCAGTATACAATTCAGCTAGATAGGAGCATTATGATTTAATTGTTTAATTCTTACAGGGATTGTGCTGAGTTCATTCTTTTATGGATATATAATAACACAGCTTCCAGGAGGATGTTTAGCTCTTAAGTTTGGGGGTAAAAACTTGTTTGGTCTCGGAATTCTGTCTACTGCTGTCTTGACGCTGCTTACACCTGTCGCTGCTAGGGCAAATGTTGCCTTGCTAGTGGCTTTGAGAATTCTCATTGGCTTATGTGAGGTTTGTAATTTATTAAATAGATGCTTTTGATCATGAATGTTTTAGTCCTAGCTGCCAGGGTATTTAAGACAAATTGTTCTCCACTACCTTGGTCTTTTGTAGTTAAGCATAACCCTCTGATTGATCAGAAAAGCATTTGATCTAGTTGGCTACACAGATAGTTGCGATAGTCTAGTAGTTATTTCCTGTAGCATTTGGTTGCGTAGTCATTATAATTATAGTAGTTTGCAAATAGCATTTTTGTTCTAAACTTGTCCAACAAGTGTTAAACACTGCATGTGTTGGTTTTGCCAACAGGGTGTGGTTTTCCCTGCAAATCACGCTGTTTGGACAAAATGGGCACCACCTCTGGAGAGAAGCAAACTCACTACCATTGCTGTATCAGGTTCGTGAAAGAAATCCTGGTATCAAACACAAAAAGAATGTGTCGTACCCCATTTCCAACCACTGAGACAAAAGTTAAGGTAATGGCACACTGAATACTTCGATGAACTTGAAGGTGTTGGGAATGAGATCAAACACTGTCTCAAGTGTTTGATATTATCTTCTCAAAACTAATTAAAAGCTAAGGATAACAAGTAGAAAGCTAATTAAGATCAGAATGATATTGAATTATATGATATGTAAAAGGTAATTCGTGTCTGCACATGAGCCAAGGGACCCATCAGGCCAGATCTTATCCAGTAGCATGAAGTGACTAGAAGTATTTCTACTCTCCCCTACCCTCTGAATGGGATGCTTGTCCATTGCAAAGTTACCCCAAGAAGGAGGCAGTGTGACAAAGTGGTTAGAGTGCCACATATGAAATCTGTAGATCCTGGGTTCGAATCCTGTTCTGACCACCAGCTGATCTTGTTCTTGGTAGCCCCAAATTCAACTTCTCGGCCATGCTTGTAAATAGCCAACTGGTCCGCCACCTACCAGTTGGGATTCGTAACCAAATTATATTTATTTGAATATTTATTTATCATTGTTTGTTTACATTGGCCCTGAAAAGCCCCAACTGGGAGGGGCCAATTACATATACATTTTACATTTTCACACATTTTTACAGTCAAAACAGGTCAAGCGCTCCTCTCATGAGTGGATTTATTTAGTAAATTTATTATTGCAAATTTGATTTCAGTAATCATTTCAATAATCTGTTCATCAGATGAATAATGGAAACTTCAAATCAAGCCTCAGTTCAGAACTTGAATTTCGTTTGGAATATTGCTGGCTTCTGGTGCCAGGCAGTCGTGAGAATTTCACGGGTTTACTGATTTGCATAATCTGTTATTATATGTCGAACAACGGTCATTTCACTTCACTCTAACAACATTACCTTTCTGTAATCTTACCAGTATCCTCAAACTTGAGACAATTTATATTTTCGAATTCCAAAGATTGGACAGAGAAATGAATTTAAAAGGAAAGGCAAATCACGCTTGTTAGCGACCTTGGCAGATTATGCAAATTGGTACACCTGTGAAATTCTCACACCAGCCCGGCACTAGAAGTGAGCAATAAGCCAATCAAAATTCAAGTTTTGAACCGAGGCTTGATTTGAAAATTTGCATCATTCATCCAATAACCAGATTATTGAAATGATTCCTGAAATCAAATTTGCAATAATGAAATTATTAATCCACTTGTGAGAGGAACGCTTGGTACCCGCCGGTACCCATTTATACACCTGGGTAGAGAGAGGCACTGTCCCCAGTCAGAGCTCAAACCCACTTGATTAGGAGACTAGTGTACAAAGAATTAGGTTACCATCTCTCCCAGAAATCACATAAGCTCTACAGTAACATGAATTGATTTGAGTTTGGGAAACAAAATAATATCTAAGATAGCTCTGTGGTCTTTTTAAAGACCTTCAATGATGAACTCTGAAAAGAAGGTGGAAAGACACAAACAGTCTTGGTAACATAGCCAGTAGTGTGAATAATTTCGCAGATTAAAATAGACATCAATGGAAATTATTCTTTAGCTATGAGTTTGAATTTGTTTGTGTTCTTACAGGAGCTCACATTGGCACAGTGATTGCTATGCCACTGTCAGGTGTTTTAGCAGAACAACTTGGGTGGCCATCAGTCTTCTATGTGTTTGGTAAGCTTGTTTTACATTAATTTCTACTGGAAAGAAAATAAATGTTGTGTCATATTGTTGCATTTCTAAGACTTTTGTTAGCCTTAACTTAATACAGCTCTTATGGGGACTTAAGGTAGGGATGTAATATGGCACCTCTCTTTGGACTTAACAATTGAACATTTTTATTCTTGCAAACCTAGTGTTCTAGCATAATAAATACATAACACAGTGAAAAATACATACCAAACAAGCAAACACCGAAGACGACAGATACCAATCAAGTTTGGTGACCTTTTAGAATAAAAGATGGGGCACTGTGTTTGTCAGTTGTCGATTAACTGCCGATTGTTCAGAGGCTATTTTCATTGGCAGTTGGGATCGATTTTACTGGCCGTTGCCGTTTTAGAGAGGTGGACGTTGAAAGGAGGGTAAAATAATAGTTACTGCATGGACCATCTACTGAAAGAGGTGACCATTACAGGAGGCTCTACTGTAGATGATGATCATTTTGAAATGTGATTGGTTTTTTTCACTGGCCCTTTATAAGTGTTGCTCACTACTGTACAGTTAAATAAGTGCAGCTCTAAATTCGTTTTTGTACAATTTTATTTCCCCACAGGTTCCTTGGGTGTGGCATGGGCCATTGTGTGGTTTCTAGTTGTACAAAATTCACCAGCTGAAGACTCAAATATATCTGAAGAAGAACGACTGTTCATTGAAAATTCTCTTGCGAGTGATGTCCAGAAAAAGGTACTTGTATGAATTTTAATTGCAATGGCAAGACTGTTACCTAACAAATATTTCAAGGAGCCCACAAGGGCAAAAGCCGAGAAGTTAGCAGCCCAAAAGGTAATGTTTTGGGAGCTGCTGCAAAAAATCTAGGCACCCAAAGCATTTTCTTGGGTGCCCAGGCTGCTGGGCTCCTGTTAGGCAGCAGCCTTGAATGGCATGATAAGCTCACATAAGTTGTTGGTTGTAAATGAGACCTAACGTTGCAGATCGCAATGTTTGGGCTAGATACCCATTTTAATGTTCAACGAAAATTTAGCAAGACTCATAGTTTTTGATGGACCTATCGCCGCCCCTTATTTCATCTTTCTTTCTTCCCTGTCTCATTGCTTTTTCATTAACTTATAAACAGGATGTGAAAGTTCCATGGAAAGCCATATTCACTTCCTTGCCTGTATGGGCAATAGTTGTGGCTCATTTCAGTGAGAATTGGGGATTCTACACTTTGCTGACAGAGTTGCCAAGTTTCCTTAAACACAGACTTAACTTCGACCTGAGCAAGGTGAAAACAAATAACTGCTTAACATTGCACTGAGGTATTGCGTTGTCATCACATTTGC
>JAEMPF020028852.1:0-11687 GCA_022496165.2 Catalaphyllia jardinei | reverse complement strand
TATCAAATATATATGGATTAGCTGTCATACTATTATTCTTAGCTCTCTGTAAATAGACTAATACATAACGGACTCGGTCAATAGAGGCAGATATTCTGAAATCACCTGAGGTATTGGTTAGGTCTGATCTCTGATACATCTCTCTGAGGTATTTCCACTTGCTTGGCTTCTGATAGTCAGAGACAAATTTACTCATTAAGGCATCTTTAGGCTGTAATCGGGGAACCCATAGGTAAAACCTGTCAATTACTAATCTGGTTGTATCAACAGCGCCATAAAGCATTTCTGCATCTGGATTTAAGTCTATTTCAAATTCAAGTTGCATTGGTGGTAACATTCGCCCCTCTAATTCTTCAAAGAAAGAGTATCTGTTTAATGGAATACTCACATTAACTCGTGATTAAGTCGCGCCACTTTTAAATTAGGGCTACATACCAAAAGCTATTTTTTGCTGCACTTCGGGCATAGTCATCTGAATATTCTAATAGATTCTTTGCAAAAGTAACAAGATGGAGATTATCAGTATCATAGATAATTTTACCTGCACTCTTAATAACAAGATGCCGGATAAGAGAATGCGAGCCACATAGTAGTGTGGTTCTAGTGACAGCGTTATCTCCACCATCTGCTTTAAGATCAAGATGGAATTGCACTTCAAAATAGGCATTATACCAATCATAGAAGGAACTTCTATCATTTATTACAAATTTATAACCATTCTTCTGTTGCTCTGAGCCATTTGCCGGAGCTCTTATATTACTCTCTAGTAAACATCGGACTTTCTCTGGACGTTTTCTGACGATCTGAATGACATATATATTTTAATTATTTTATTTTTTTAAGATTGTGCATTAAGATTGTGTTTTAGTTTTCCGCTATAAGATTGTTAATTAACGTGTTAACTTCTTGTTGGGTCATCTTAGCATTCTTCTTTCCTCTAGTCTTCTTCGGCGTTCCTGACAATCTCTCTCTTATAAGATCACCTGATTTTTCTGCCATTGAATTTGCTTTTTCTTTTGCCTTTTTTGTTGCCTTTGAGGCTTTTCTTCCTATTGCTTTTGCTACAGCACTACCAAGTGCACTTCCAACTGCACTAGCAGCTGCACCAAGTGGCTTCATAATATTATCAACTATAAGGCCACTTCCTCTGTGAACATAAACATATCTCCCAAGAGATGGATGATACATCTTTCTGAATTCTCTCGATTTAAGCATATAATTATTACTGCTTTATTTTTTTTAGGCCGCTATTTTTTTTAATATTAGTGAAAAAGCAGTGTCTGCATTATTTAAGTAGACAGGCCTCCTTAGTCCATCAGTTATATAGATACGGATACTTGAAATACTTGTTTTATTTAATGGGTTATAAACAATACGCCTAGGTTCAAGAGTAAAACCATAGGATGCTTTTGAAGTTGCAGTACCAAAACTGTAAATAATATCTGATTCCTGACCATCAACTAATGAAGTACTAGTTAAATCGCAATGAATATGTAGGACATCAGTATCCTCTGTTAGATTTGGTGCTCTCTGCCCTATATTCTGCTCATCTTTTAGAATCTTCTTATCATAGCCAATAAGTTCATTAAAATCAGATTTAGTTAAATCAAGCTGATAGTTTGAGTCTAAAGTTATAATAACTCGGAAAGTTGGGTCATCAAAAGTCAGTGTAATAGGATAGTCTTCATTTCCTTCTCCATCCACTATTTTTGTCACAGATCTGATATAATTGTCTAAATCTCTATATGTCCAAACACCTTGAGTAAAATCAATATCTGTCCAAGAGTTACCATTATCTTTACTATATGATATTATCTGATTATTATATCCAGCAGTGACATTTGTCCATGAAAAAAAACATTGAGATAATTCTGTTAAATCCAATATAGTAGGTTGAGTCTGAATCTAGCATTATTGTTGCGTTAAACCTCGTAGTAAAATCACCTGGTCGATTTCCTGGTTCATTTTTTACAGCAAAACTACTCAAAGTTATTTCTCTCCATTTATATTTAAATTCGGAAATATTTTTTAATTAATTTTTGGTATTGGCTTTTATTCATATGTCCGGCATGGTAGAGTGAATCAAGTATACTTACTCCCATGTTTCTCATATCTAGGCTTGTATTCCCAGCACCCATTTCTGCAATAATGAGAGTCAACTTATCTAGCATTTCTTTTGGATTATGGAAGAAATAGGCTCCTCCTCCCTTTTTAGTAGGCCCTCCCTGGGCCCCATAACCTTTATATGTTTTACTTTTGAATTTATATGCTTTAATATAATCATTAAGCTCCCCGCGTAATTTGTCAGATCTCTTATGAGTAATATCTCTCTGTTCTGCGCTTATTTCCCCTTTATTAAATTTTTTTGTTGCTGATGATTTAAGAGCAATTACTTGCCTTCTCCGAGTCTCTGCGTCTTTTACAACCTTATTTAAATAATTTCTGCTCTTTGTACTTGTCATATCTGGTTGAGATAATCTCGCATTTACATCACTATAATTTGGTAAATCTAATTCGTCTAAAATCTTATCAGCTTCTAAATCTCCCCTTATTTCTTCATCATATTCCTCTTCCTCTTCCTCTTCCTCAGGAGCCCCTTCAATTGATAAAGGTTCTTCATATGCTGGAGGCAGTTCATATTCTGGAGGGGGATCATCAGGAAATTGCCAAAGATTTGGATCCATCTCATATTTTGGTGGTTCTCCAGGTATCTTCATTATTTGTTTTTCAGCTTGTTTTTCCACTCCAGGCGCTACATAATCTTCTAGATTTAGCAATCCCTCCACATCCATATCCTCATAGGGATCTACTTCAGGTGCATAATCAATACCTCCCTCTCTATTCGCTCTGGGTACCCCGGCTCTCACTCTCTTCCGAGGTTTAGTCTGTTCAGCTATTTGATCAAGCTTATCTAGCCTAAAAGTCTTTGCAATCCTTTGATCCGTGCTTTTACTCTTTATCCTCTCTTCTGTTATTTCATCGAAGAGACCTCTCTCTTAGCCCTTCGTGTATTAGTCCTCCGTGCAGCTAATTCTTTCCATTTTGATAGACTCATATATTAACATAATTTATATTTTTATAAATCATACAATATAATGTTATATTAGAGTATTCCACGAATTGAAAAAGAATATATACATATAAATTATAGATGAAAATTCCAAACTATGACTCAGCATCCAAAGCAGGGAGCAAATTTAGGAGACTCAAACCTTTTATGCCAAGCGACACTTTCCGAATGATAATCTGTGGACCAAGTGGTTGTGGTAAAACAAATACCCTTATGCATATGCTATACAACCTTCTCTACTTTGATAAAATTTATCTCTTCTCTAAAAACCTTCAGCAGTGGAAGTATAAGCAATTATTAGATACTTTCCAACCTATTTCAGAAGAGGTAGGTTATAATGTTATTGAGGCTAGTAATGATGAAATAATACCCTTAGCAGAATTAGATGGTGATAAACAAAAAATAGTTATTTTTGATGACTACATTTGTGAAAAAAATCAGAAGCCTCTTGTTGAATACTTTATTGGTGGTCGTCATAAAGGTTGTAGTGTTATCTATCTCTCTCAGTCTTATTATCTAACTCCAAAAGATATTCGTCTTAATTGCTCTCACTTCTGTATCTTTGACTCTCCCTCTGCAGCAGAAACCTCTAGAATGTGTAAAGAAGTTAATGTTAACAAGGGTAAATTCCTTAGGGCTACTTCTGAACCTTACAGTTTTGCCTATATAGATAAGTCTAATAAGAGTATTAGAAAGAATTTCAATGAAAATGTCTAAAAAAAAATTTCTATTCTATTTATATATGTCTGATTACAAAGATTTTCTCCTTAACGCTAGTTTAGAAAGTACTGACTCAGAAGATAGTGACTACTCTCCTTCTTCTCCTTCTTCTCCTTCTTCTCCTTCTTCACAATCTGAATCTGATGATTCACAATCTACTTTTGACGATTCACAATCTTCTGATGATTCTCAAAGCTCTTCATAAAAGCATTAATTTTAAAGCTAGTTAATTTAAAAATTAAAGATCTATTACTATATATATGGGATATAGTAAAATGAAGGCAAAGGCCAAAAGGGAGGAAGAGGAGATAGAGGTCTTCCTGGAATTGGTTTTCATCTTACAGATGATGGTAATTTTGATATTGATGGAAAGAGATTAACAGATGTAGGAGCACCCTCCCATGGAAATGATGCATCTACTAAAAAATATACTGACGATAATTTAGACTTTAAATTAGATAAGGATTTCGAGAGTGATTTAGACTTAAAGACCCATAAAATAGTTAATTTAGCTGAGCCGGCAGATGATAGCGATGCTGCCACAAAGAAATATGTTGATGGTTTGGGCGATACCCATAGTGTAAATTATTATTTACAGCCGAGTTTTAAAGTTTATAAGAACGGGTCAATACTAAATCCACTAAATTTTCTAACACCGCCAGGTCACGCACAACATAGAGACTATTACTACACAAGAAAAACAGGCTCTGATTCTGCTTTTGGGGGAAATGCATGGGTTGAATTGGTCATGACAAATGACAAGTTAGAGAGGGGGGTTTTTACAGTAATATTTGAGATATTTCTTTATCGTATTGACTTTATAAGTAATGATGTGAAAGTATTTAATGTAAGTGCGGGGGGCGGATATAGTCTCTTAACATTTGACACAAGTAGAGAGGAGTCAAAAGCCCATAGAGCATATATTAGATTCAGGAGTAATGGAAATGCTGGTGACATTAATTTTAGAATATATTTCTATGGGCAATACTCGAGTTCAAACACAGTTAATTTTGCGTTCTATAAGAGAGTAGTAAAGGGCTCAATAGGCCTTGATTTTAATCATGATATATTTAACATTGAGTCAGTAAGCAGTAATCATGAAATATTTCAGTTTGAGAATATTAATATGAATAATAATAGAATTGAAGGTTTGCCAGAACCAAATGATGATGATGAGGCAGCAAATAAAAAGTATGTTGATAGTGAAATTGCTAAAATCCCATCAGATATACTACTTTTAGATGGTAGTAGACGGATGACCGGGGATCTCCAAATGGATACACACCATATTCTTCAAATAAAAAACGTAGATGATCACATAGATACTGACTCATTAGCCGTTAGACAGAAAGATTTATATAGCGCAGTAAATAAAGAATATCTCTATGAAAATTTTATTAAGTTAAGGAGCAATGCTGATGGAACTGAGGCTTTTGATTTAAGAGGAAAAAAAGTTCAGAACACAGAGCCATATTCTGATAATTTTTTCTCTGATAATGATCTTGTCTCTAAAGCATATGTTGATAAAAAAATAACAAATATTGATACATCAGATTTGCTCCAATTAGATGGTTCGAGAGCGATGAGTGGTAATTTAAATATGGGTGATCATACTATTACTGGAATTAGAAGTTCTTCTGTTGATAATGCTGCTCTAACAGTTGGAGGTGCAAAAGCAACTTATTTTCCATTATCAGGTGATCGTGCAATGCAAGGTAATCTAAATATGGGTGGATTCCTTATTGATGGTTTAAAAACTATTTTTGAAGATGATGGAGTTAATCCAAATTATGATCAAATCAAATATCAAGCAATTAATTTCCAATTTTTTAAATCAAATCGTGACTATCTCGTCCAATTAATAGCAAGGACTGAAGCTGAACTATTACCAAAAGATGGTAGTGAGAAGATGGAAGGTAATTTAGACATGAATAGTAAGAGTATTATTGGGCTAAAAGACCCATTACCAGCTAATAGCAATTATGCGGCATCAGTTAATTACGTCAATAAGAGTATTAATGATAGTAATAGTATCATTTCAGGTATCATTGACACAAAAATAAAAGAGTCAGAAGAGAGAGCAATTGAGTCTATTGACAAAGAAAACGTCTTTAAAAAAGTAATGGATGATGACCTTTTCAAAGAGGATGATAGTGATATTCATAAAATTGGAGCTATAAATAGAGACTACCACCATGTAAATAAGAAAACATACCATTTTCAAATTGATTATGACTCAAGTCTAGGTTACTATAGCACAAGACTGAGTATTGATGTTGTATATTTACCAATCGGAAACTATACTATAGTTTATGAAATGGATATTAGTGATGGACTCTCTGTTGATGAAATTAATGCATCTAGTGGCACTCTCTATGTCAGTAAAATTAATAGCAAAATACATGGAGTCAACACAAGAAGTGTGATACATTTTAATAAGGGTATTATCAATCCTAGTTTTGATGATTTAGATATTGATATTCGTCTTAAAGGTAGAACAGACCCTAAAACAGATATTTATGTGGTAGTCTATGGTGTTAGAGGTTACCAGAATGATGTTTCGATTCATCTCTGGGACCGATTGTATTACTTTGATAATGATGTGGTAATTTTTGAAGCTCCTATTGACATGAATAATAAAAGTATTAAAAACCTTCCAGAAGGAAATGAAGATAGTGATGCTATCAATCTTAAACAATTAAATGATTTTAAAAAATCTTTCCTAACTTCAGTCTCTAATTTGCAGAGTTCTATAGGGACAGTCCATTCTGATCTACAAACGCAATTAGACAAAAATGGTAATTTAATTAAAGCTATATATAGAAATTTAATAAGAAGTGATTCAAAATTACTGTTAATAAAAGCGCTTTATTTCCCTGATTCTATTGAAGGTAGAACTGAAAATAATTATTCATATCAGTTAAATGATGATAACAGCGGTGATGTCACGTTTTATTTAACCTTCATACATAAAGCTAGTACAAGTGATAGCATGATAATAACTTTACATTGGGGTGCTGGTGGTAATTTTCCTATCAATATTTTTATTAGTAAAGATAGAGTAGTAGTTTCCAGAAATGCCTTAATTAATGAGCCAAGTTTAAGAAGTATTAATATTCCCGATAACGCCAAAGGAAAACAATTCTATTTTTGGTTATTTATTAGAGATGATAATATAAAATTTATTTTCAGTGGTCTCTCTAAACAGATCACTGTAACTCATCCCCGATTACCAAATCATGAATTTAGTATAATCTATGTGTCAGATTCTCCTTTCACTATAAAGAGAGGTTTAATAACCAAAAATATCTATAATTTGAATAGTGATGCTTATGGAGATATCAAAGAATATGAAAAGAGTGAAGGAACAATTATTTAAAAATATTTGATGTCTTATACAATATATGGGCTTCGCTAATGGAGAACAAAAACTAGAGGCAAAAGCAGTTAAAGGCGAAAAGGGAGATAGAGGCATTGGTTTCTCTCTTACAGCCGACCAGCATTACCATATTAAAAACAAAAGATTAACTAATGTATCCGCTCCAGTAGATAACAGTGACGCGACCACTAAAAAATTCGTCACGGATTTATTAAAAAATAAAGCCGGAACTACATATGTAGACAATGAGTTAGCTAAAAAAGCCAATAAGACAGACGTTCAGACAGCCCTAGGTGATAAATTAGAAGCGAGCGATCTGAACATTATAAATAACACTTTGACTGCGCATCAAAACAATAAAGCCGAAAAGAGTTATATAGACAACCAATTGGCAGGTAAAGTTAACTTAACAGATTTTAACACAGCTATAAATCTGAAAGGAAATGCGTCAGACATAACAACCCTATCTAATACAATAGATTCACTCGAGAGAAACAAAACAGACAGTGCAGATTTTAACGCTCTAATTGCTAACATAAATGACTATATTACCTTTCCGAAACCAAAAATCGCGATCCATGCCGAAGAAAATGGACCTCTCTCTCTCGATGCTTTTGAATGGTCTTTCGGAAATGGAGCAACTGGTCAAAACTATGGCTTTCCAATTCCTATTTCTTCTGGAATTTTATATGGTGCTTTGTCATCTACTTTAAACAATAACGCTCCTGAATTAATTGTAGTAGCAGTAATTGTAAATGGTAATGAAGTAGGAAACGAATATTATATTACAAAACCTTCTGGACATTTCTCAACTACAGCTGCTTTTAATACACCTATTGAATTAAGTCCAGGCGATAGAGTTAATTTTAGAAGTAAAACTAACAGCAATGTCACACATACTATAATAAGTCTAATTATAGAGCTTGACTTATAGGAAATACGTCACAAAAGGCACATTCCTGAAGTCCCTAGAAACGGGCTATGTTGTGATAAAATAAAATTGAAACATTTTTTTTCAGTCGCGTCGTTTTTCTGGGGCGCTCAGGAATGCATTGTTCATAATCAATGCAGCAGCTCTTCGCATTTATAAATAATTTTCCTGTCATTATTTATAAATATGAGAAGAAAAATTTGCGATTTCAATCATATTTCACCAGGCTTGAATAGCGATCAAATCAATGAATTGATGGGTTATTACAAAAAAAATGGTTTTTATATAAGAAAGCTCATAGGTATTACAGAAATATTAAATATGCAGCAAGATTGTTTTCAGGTGCCATTGCCGGAGGCGGTATTGCATCAGCTATTATCTCAGGATCTATTTTGACTATTATTTCTCTTGGTGGTTCTATGCTAATTGAATGTTTGCTTGACTACAAGAACGTTAATGAAAACATGGATAACTGCAAGTATGCTTTCCAGAGTTATGCTCATATGCTAATCCGAATAAAAAGTGCATTAAGGCGAGGTAGCTTTAATAATACAGATCTTATTCATGATATAGCTAATTTAGATAATTTCTTTGTTGATATTTGCCCTCATGTTGGTAAGTATGAGCAACATTATTATAAAAAGTATAGTGAGTAACAAATTGATACTTCTATTTACATTATATGATTATAATAAAAGAAGGAGTTATTGCAACACGACCATCTGGTTATAAATGTATAGATAGTGGTTTTAAAGTGCAAAGATATGAGCATAAAAAAGATATAGGGCCAAGTTTTATACCTAATAGACCACCAATTAAACACACATATATTTGCGATTATGAAATTTATCCTTATATAGCTGATGATAAAGAAATAGAGTGGATAGTTAAAGAATATTATAAAAGATTATATGAAGCTAACATTAAAGGCTATAAAATTGTTAGGGGAAGAAAAGACCCCCCTGGTTTCTCTAATGTATAGAGAACTCAAGTGGGTTAATGCCTTTTAAAAAAAAATTGTGCCGGTCAGCCTAATTCCCTATACTACTAAATTGATCCATCCTGAACCATAGTATCAATCAGGAGAGACCTTGTAAGAGCTGCGTCCTATCGATATATCTGGTCCATGGACCAGCTGGGCCGGGTTGTTCAAAGCCCGATTAGGCTAACCCAGGGTTAGCGAGAATTTTGATTTCAGTTTTATAATTTTTTGGTGAATTGTTCTGTTAATATTATTTGCCCTTCAGTTTTAAGCTGTAGCAATCTCAAACTACACCAAACATTAGAGGTGAAAAACATTTTTAAACAAGAAAACAAAATGCTTCACTTGACATTTAACCCTGGGTTAACGTTAATCAGCTTTCGAACCACCCTACGAGATTAGTCTCTTCAAAGCGACCGCTAAGGCTGCGAACGAAGCTATCATGTTTACGTGATTTGCCCAATTTTTGTAAGAATTCATGTCCAGAATGTTATCATCAAATGTAGAAGACACTGCTATCCGCCCTGTCGCGACAATACAACAGCTGCGCAATAACTTTGTGATAATCTGCCTGTCTCGCAGGCCGCTTGTTATTGATCTATCCTGAACCATAGTATCAGTGTTAACTAAAAACACTTTCGTGACTTCATCCAAGGTGTTACAAAACTCTACACATGTTAGTGTAGTACCGTCATCTCTTTTGAGGATATCTCCTGACACTTTAAGACCGTCAAACGTTGTAGTGTGCTCTTTCAGGAGACTGAATAGCCTCCCTTGTTCATCGTGATAGCCTTTCTTCTGTTGTTCGGCATATTGTGCGCCTTGGGAAGCTGCTGTCTGCGGACTGGTTACTTCATTTGGAATCGTACCAGAATCTAAATGCTGTGAGATGGCTGCACCACGTCTCTGATCCAGCTTGTTATCTCCTGTGTTATTCTTCAGTGTAAGCGACTTCCTTATCTCTTCGATAGCTGTATTCAGATTCCCATTGAAAGGTTCCGGATTTTTAACCAAAATGGCTTTCAGTTTTGACCTAGTTAAATCCTGGATTTCGTCTCCAGTAAGTTCCAGTTTGCGTAATGTAGCTGGATATTGTAACACATCCATCACTTGAGAGATATCAATGACTTTTGCCACGACGGATAGGCCGGTACGCATGAAAGGGTGTCGCTTAAGGCGACGCTTGATTCTCTTCCCCAGACTGCTTCCTTTTCTTTTGGTCAAGTGGTTAGAGTAGTACCACTGGGGACGAGAATGGATGACACTCAAGATAATTGGTGGACCATTAAACTTTATTATAGGGGGATGGCGGGTGATTTCGAATAGGCACGAATTTTTTTCAACCCTTTAATGCAATAGCTATCTTTTTTTCGCGAGGTGCTCGTGACGTGTGTATGCTTCACTGAACAAGCGTGATTGTCTTTTTTTTTCGGCAGTGGTCTTGATTAGGATTTTTTTGGATACAATTATGCTTGCAGGATATATTTTCAAAATCACCCCTCCTTTCCCTTGAAAGTGAAATGGTCCACCACTAATTAAGATCATTCGTCACATTTGCACTGCGCATCCTTTCTGCGCATAATTTATGGCGTCATTTAGCGCGCCCTTGTGCACGCGCATGTTAAAAACATGGCGGATTTGCCTTGATATTGAGCTCTGGGCACCCCAACTTTTTTTCCAGTCATTGTAATCAACTTATCATAAACTTTGCTTGAGGAAAGACTAATCTGATTTCTATTGCTGAAAATTGAATAAATAAAATATTTGCCTGCGAATAGAATTTTTATGTTTTATCCCTCTGGTGTTATTGCTTGTTACAGTCACGTAATATTGCGTGACTTAGGGCAGGGGTGGAGGATAAGTTCAATACTTCCCAACCCCTCTGGGCAAACTGTTTGCTTAGTAACCTCGCTATCGATCGGGGTCGTGCATTCGCTCTTTCATCGAGTGCAGACATACATTCATTTGAACTCTTGGCTCCGAATTTTTCATCCAGTGAAGTAAGGTAAGCCTTTTTATTTCTGCACTCCGTTTAGGTATTCTTTCGTCTTCGGGATCCGGTTTTTTCGTTTCCGTATCTGTTATTCTTCCGTTGGGAGCGAATAACTCTTTCGCGAGTTCAATTTCCCGCGGTTTGTCATGATGTCGAGCTCCTTGCCAAATGTCCTTATTTTGGGCCATTCATTCGTGAAACGCCTGCAGTCCGACTTAAGAACTACTTTTGACGCTCGTGCGGATAGCAATTTCCACCTTGAGGGCACTGCTACGGTGCATTTGTTCGGTGTTGGCGGTCGAACCGTTGAAAAACTCCGGCGCTGCGACCTCCACGTGGTTAGGCGTCTTGTCCCGGATGTAGTTGTTCTGGAGGTCGGAACGAACGATCTTTGGGACGTAGAACCGGAGGTTGTTGGTTCGTCCATAGAGGAGCTTGTCACGTTGCTTTTAGACGCTTTTTCGGTGAGTGTGGTCGTTGTTTGCCATGTCATTCCACGCGGTGTTTCCTTCACACATTGGGAGGGATTTCTTCAACGCGCTGAGATCTTGAACAATTATGTTCTCGTCGTGTTAGAGCCATTTTCCAAAGCTTTCTGTTGGACTCACAGGG
>JAEMPF020028851.1:0-11690 GCA_022496165.2 Catalaphyllia jardinei | reverse complement strand
CGACCGATATGTCGACCGACATGTCGGTCGATGGTCGGTCGATATGTCGGTCGATAGTCGACCGCTAGTCGGTCGATAGTTGGTCGATAGTAGACCGATATGGCGGTCGATAGTCGGCCGACAGTCGGCCGACAAAAAATTGCGTGGTGGTCAACATGACGACCGACTCTCGACCGACAGAGGGAATGTCGTGTCTCGGTGAAATATCGGCCAAGTGTCGGTGGAATATCGGTGAAGTGTCAGTGGTCTATCGGCCGAGTGTCAGTAGTCTATCGGTATCGCCTTTTTTTTTTGTCCGACGTAAAGTCCTGTATGGAGTTTACTGATAATTGTTCAGCGGCTGAGAATGAAGCGTTTTTTAACATGAGATCTGCAAAATTAGCTAATAGCTGAGAAGTACGTAAAGTTTTACTGCCAAACATTAAACTGAAAACAACATCAGCAAAGTGCCGTTTTAAGGCTTGAAATATTTGTGGAACTTTGCTCTGCAACACACGTTGGTTGATAAAGGATTAGAAATATATTGGCGGCTAATTAAATTTCAGAGTAAGAATCTAGGTTTCCATCGAGGCCTGCGAAATAGCATTTTCAACCATTGGCCGGCTATGAGTCCTCTGAAGCCATCTAGAGAGGTTAACTTTTAAATTCACTTAGAAACACATGAAAACCTTCACTGAAAGATGGAATTAAACGAGCTGAGGCGAATTGTGCTTAGCTTTTATTTTCTTCTTTTTTATTTGTTATATCATTTTTATATTATTTTTCTACTCTGTCAGGTACGCCCTTACGTATTTGCGTAGGGAGAATTTGCGGCTGCCGTGGCACTAAATTACAAGCCTTCGCGGAGATTTTTTAGAGTTTCAAAGCTACTATCTATCAAAGAAAACCTTGAAATTCAAAAAGAAATAGCGACTGCATAAGAAACACACCCGAAGTATTATCGCACCTTGGCAGCTCTATTTTAGTCTCACTTTACTTTAACACACATTATATTTTTTGTTAATAGTGTCTGTAAAAAATACATAAAATATATATATATAAAGTGCGTAACACTATAACTAATAGTGTAGTAACTATTTCACCACGCAAACTGACGCAAAGAGCGACTCTGAGCGACGTATCATTCGTGATGGAATTTCAGGTTGCGTAAAACAAAAACATAAGCAATTAGTCTGAGACCAGAGATTTAGGGTTAGGAACTGGCTGAATTGTATCTCTTCAATAGCAAACATTCTGAGACCGTTTCAATTGAACCAATAAAAATTTATTCTGACAAGTAAAATAACCAACAAAAATGTTTTCAACGGGGTGGGGGTATGGAACCAAGCCTACTTTGAGGGTGTGGGATGATGGTAGCAGAAAGAGACGATCTTTGTTTGCTGTGTGTTGTACAATGGTATTGACTGATTCCCTTAAAGGGGATACTGTTCAGCAATGTCATCGAGCAACCTTCGAAAGCATCCATTTGGGTGAGGCTCACCATACCACCTTCGCCACGTGAATTCCTGAAGGTATTCAATGAGAAAGTCAGGGTTTGTGTTTCCCTTCATTTTCTTAAATTTTTCCTTTGCCGTACACCAGTTGCTTTCAGCATTCTGTGTATGGACTCCGGTTACTGGATCGACAAAATGTAGAGAATGATTCACCGCCCCGTGTTGTAAGCCGAGTCTTCTCTGGAGTTGCCGATATGCCGCCCACTGGTCCGTGTGCACTATGGAGCCAGGCTGAACCTTCCGTTGAATAATACGCAAAAGAGTCGCCGCATTGCGTCGCCTTACGAGCTGTAGGTATGGTCGGGCTGGAGCATACTGTGTATCAAACAACCCCAGTACCCATCTTTCTCTTTGAGGCCGACGCCCCCTGTGAAACTGCAAAGGAATAACAATTACAGCTCCATGAATTAAAATATTATGAAATATTATGAAAAGAATCATTGGAAATACGGTACATTAAAGATAGGAGGTGGCGGAGGTGATACGACCCGCTCAGTCCGGCTTCAGACCGAGAACAGTACTGTTCAGTAGCGTAGAAGTACAACCTCGTTCCCAGGGTCTCTCATCTTACCGCCTAGGGCGAGGGAGGAGAGACCCTGGTCTGGTCTGGTCACGTGTATCCCAGAATCTGGGAGGTTACAATTAAATTGTTGAAGGGAGGGGCGCCCTAGTAGGAATTTTGTCTCTACTTAGCCTACGGGAGTGCGGAATACGTTGTCGCCAAAATAAACCAGGAACAGCGGTGACATTTTGCCAACGTCGAGGAGAACTTATGAACTTATCCATCATTTGATAATGGAAATCGAAGTTGCTGTAGGTTGTGTGGTCTTCTTCAGCCGGGAACGTTATATATTGTGAAAATCTCTCAAGAAGGCAAAAGAATATATTGACTGAGACACCGCCGCCAAGGCTGCGTTTGGAAGATCTTTGAGTCATCTTTACTGCGGATGAATCAAAACTACGTCTAAATGGAGGTCTTACGAGCGGTGATTAAATAATTTTAGAATATTCAGGGTTTTGATCACTGAAAGCTGAAGTCACTTTGAAAGGAGCGAGACAGTGAAAAGATTTACTGAGGTGTCATTACGCCGTTGGCGTGCTGAACTTTGCAGAACACGAAACCGTTAATCAAGGATGATATAACGCCGACTGGTCGCGGTCTGCTTTTCGCCCTCTTTGCTGATAAACTGGATTTATTTTCGGCCGAAAGGAGGCTAGAAAAAGAAAAATGCAGTTTTTATTGTGTCCTGTATAATAAATCAATGTACGTGATGGGCCTAAAAGACTCAAATCCTTCTAGACAGCTGTCTCCAACTCCCGGGGGGGGTACTCTATATATCTCTTGGTGGGGAGGTGCGGCAGGGCCCCTCATACCCTGACCCTGTTTAAGACAAATATCGCTGATTTTCCTACCCTGTTTAAGACAGAATTCCGATTTTTGATACCCTGTTTAAGACATTTAACCCGAATATTAATTAACAAGAGCTTGTAAAAAAATTGCTGTTTATCGTCCAAGAAAAGATATCCTGTTTAAGACAAAAATTGAAAAATCGATACCCTGATTAAGACAAAAAATGATAAATTCGATACCCTGTTTAAGACAAAAATCCCGAAAAACATACCCTGGCTGGCCGCACGTCCCCATTAAGCCCTTATAGGGGAGTACCCCCCCGGGCTCCAACTGTGCATTTGCCGTTCTATTTTAATTTTCGATCTCTCGACCTTTCCTTGCTTCACGCGCGTTTCCGAGGGGTACTCAATTATGCAATGTTATTAGGAAAAATGGAAATTATAAGTAGAGTGGAGCCTTTTGACCGCGTTATAACATTCTTAGAGGTCATAGGTCTGCATGGTTTCGGTTAACTGCAGGTCGCTTCACAGAGTTTGACACCTTTGTAAATTTACCATCTGCTTATACTTTGTTTTTGCTCGTTTCTGTTGTAAGATATGATTTAAGGTTCTAAGTATTGGCTCTCCAGGGACAGAGATTAATACACTCCGTGTGAAAATATTGCTTATTTGCCTTGTATGTTGTGACGCCGGACCCGGCTATTCAGACTAGAACTGTTCGCAAGCACAGTGTGTTGCGTGTTAATCACGAATATCGAGTCATAGTTACCTTTGACCAGCTTTTCTAGTCAGACTGCCGTAGCTTTACTTCGAGAAAGCTGTAAGTTTGTCAAGAGACAATGTTATGTTTTTTGGATCAACTTGATCGCGCGTATTTAAAGGAGAAACAACGATTAATGACTAATCACTTCGGAAATTATAAAATTGCTCTGCAGAGGATCTGCTCGATTGCTCTGCAGAGGATCTGCTCGACGTCCACAGTTCATATCTGTCCATAAATCCAACGGGTACGACGACAACAGCATCACGACCACGGTTAATTGTCTCAAGAAAGACTTGCCTAACCTTTAGATAAACGTCGGAATAGACACTGTTCGAAATTTCAGCCCGAAGACTTCTGTTTTAAATATCGCGTGTGATGGCGGTGACGTGACAGCGCGACAAAGCTCAACGCGACAAACTGCCTGATTACAGAGGACCCGTCCCTGATGTTCTCAATTGTCATAGTAGCACGTGACCAGACCAAACCAGGGTCTCTCCTCGCTCGCCCCAGGCGGTAAGATGAGAGACCCTGGGAACGAGGTTGCGTAGAAGTACTGTGAGTGAGATTTTTATTTTGTAACCAGTAGACTAGTTGTGAGGCGGCTAAGGCTTAAGCACAGTGATTCGAACCACTGGAAGGCCATACTTCCTATTTTCTTACCTTGGACTTGTGATTAAACTTTGATTCGTCGATCTGCACAATGACACCTGGTCCGCCTAACTGTGGAATCGGGTGGCGCAGCAATGCTTCCCATGCAACTTGCCGACACTTCCGTGCGAACTTGACTAAAACTTTCTCTGAGGCCGTTCCTTCAATTTCCATCATTCGTAGCGAACACTTGTGCGCCCATTTCCAGAGAAATTGCAACTGCCTTGCGATTGAAATTTTGCTTCCATAAAAATACGAATGTACTCTCACAGACGAAGAGCGTCGACAACGGTGACATCTCCTGTTGAAAAGTAAAGTTTAAGCTATATAGGTATGTTCGGTTCCAAGGGTATAGTTTTTAACCATTTTGTTCTGAAATAGGGTGTTCGTTGTGAGTTTGAAGCCCAAATGGTCTGAAATAGTTGAAAGCTATCGAATTTTAGCTCAGGTCGGCAGGGAAAATACCGTAAACTGCCGCTTATAAGCCCATCCGGTTACCGCTAATGCTCTAATTAGAGCCCAGCTTCCAATAAGCGCCTCGATTCGAATTACTGCGGCCCTCCAAAGGCTTAAAATTTTAAATAACCGCCCCCTTCAAATAAGCGCCCCCCCCCCCTCTCCGAAAAAAGAGGTTCAGTACTTGCCGGTACGATATATGAGACGTATACGTGAATGTTCTTCAAAGTCGTACGGGTTTGTTTCTAATTTCCTCGATAGCAATATCCATGAAATATCCTAGAATTACAAGGCCTTTTTCAAGTTTTCTGCTTCCAGTGACTTCAACCACACCCTGCAGAACACGAAAGCGTCTTGTGAACGTTTAAAGTTTCACAAAAAAAAATTTCTATCACGTTGTTTGAGTATTTATATCACAGGGAGCCCTCACATCGTTTTTGTGGAAAAAATAAAAATTATAATCTTTCCTTTTGTTTTGTATTGGCCACTTTGAATTTTAAATGCGCGACTGGACTTGTAAGCGGCAGTTTACGGTATGTAAATTGGAATTGAAATTACTTACCAAATGTATCCGTCCCCATTGTGCGGATGGCGAATGAGGCGCATTGCATTCCTACAATTCCCGCAGTTGACATTTCTTTTCAGTAGTCTGTTCCTTTGCAACCAATTTATAAGGCGGAGTTTTCCTCTACTGCTTGTTGCAAAAATAAGGGGACAAAGAACTTCCCTAAAAAAGTTGGGCATTTTAGGAAGCTTGCCTTTTGATATACAATGTAATTCGAATCACTTTGAATGAATGTGCTGAGAACAAAACTCCTAACGGCAACAGCATGACAGCCCGTCACGTGCGTGTGCAGGACTTTGGTTCTAATCAAAGTTAAAACCACAAACAGCGATCGCTGACGAGGGGAACCGTGTCGCAAAAATCCCCATTGTTAGTGTACCATGATCGAGGCCAATGACCAAAACGTATTTTGAATATTTTCATAATCAATCAGGTACAATGAAAAAAGTCCAGTATTGCAGGCCCAGAGGAAAAACTGATAACACGAAAAATTGACTACGACCTGGAAACGCAAACTGTATATAAGTTTTGCATCTGTTCTTTGTTCGCATAATCCAACACCCAAGTTTGCGGCAAAAAAGTAATTAGCGCGGGAGATAAGTCCTTTGAAGAGTGCGCAACTAATTAAACCGTGTCACTTTTACACTTTTTTATAATGAGAGAATTCATACAGAAGAATTTTTCTTGGAGACAAGCCACTTTCCCACACTCCATGATATCGACCCCAAGAGCGACACGGGATAAATATATATAACTCTCAGCGGAAAAAGATTCGATGCAGCTGCATTAGGTGTATTCGAGAACATTAACGCGTTATGGCTTCACGAACAAAAACATGTATGATATGTGGTTTATCGGATGGCCACACTCTGATGGACTGCCCTTACCGATGCGAGTTTTGCGGCGTGTCGGTGAATTATTGTGAGTGCCATGATTCTAGTATAGTGAACAGCGTTTTGGTGTTGGAGACCCCCGAAAAGGCGGACAGAAGTACCGAAACTTCAACATCGAAACCAGCACCGCCACAAGCAGCCCGTGAGAAACGTAAAGGAAGTAACGATGAATGGTAAGCAAACTATTCCTAATTGTAGATTTTGTTTGTTAATAGTATATGCAGTAAAATATATGGATTATTGGAAAAAAATATCGATAGCTATGGCCATCAATCGAAATGAAGGCTTGTTTGGTCATTTGTAGTACGACTTCAAGTAACGCGAGTTTGTATCGAGTCGACTTAACATGCGTATCGAATCGACTTTGACTTGTCAGTATCGAAACGACTTTGTATCGAAACGACCGGACTCCATCGAAATTTATCAGTGTGTGGAATTATGAACAGAGGAACTAGTCTATAATTGGAGCTAAATTATAGATCGCCACTAATAAACTCTATTATGAATAAGCCCTATTTCTTACATTCGTATTTTATTGTATTTACAGGTGTGGGACAAACAATAAAACTGGACAAAAGAGGCCAGAAAAGACAGTGCCCGAAAAGAAATTCAAAGAAGCCAAGAATGACCTGCAGGCTGCTATGAAGCAATTGAAAAACTCGGAAGAACTCAACAGAAAGAAGGAGGAGGAATACCAGGAAACGATCGCCGCCATGCAAAGACGCATCAAAGAACTTGAAGGTATGTAGCATTTTTTGCACGGTTTATTGTCCACGCTACTGGTCCCATTTGTCCGAGAGTATCTCTGAATTATGCACTGGAATCGTACGGCGGCGTCTAATTTCTGCAGGCTGTCCAAAGTCCTCAAGGATTCGACGTTAAATAGCAGGATCTCATAGAATTCGTGAATTTTCTTCACATCCCTCTCTTTGATCGTAGGCAGCTCGAGTATGTTCCGAACATATGTCCCCACAACTTCACTGGTTTTGCCATAGCGTCGCGCGAGTAAATCTTTAGCTTTTTGATAACCTTCGGCCGTGAACGGAAGTCCGTCGATCAGATTTCGGACCTTCAAAACCAGCAATTCTTTCAAATACGAAAACTTTGTTACTTCTTGAGCAGATGATTTGTCAATCTGTGTTTCAAACTGACCCCAAAATCGCAACCAATCTTGAGGTGTCCCATCAAATTTGGTAATTACAAGCTTCGGCATTTTAACATCGCCAGCCGCTCCTGCGGTTTCCGTCGGTTTCTGTTGTGCTTGTTGCAGGTCGAGTTTCTTCTGCTCAAAGGCCAGCTCTTCAGCGTATGCACGCTCTTTCGCTTCTCGTTGCTGCTCGATCTTTTCGTTTTCTAGCGCGATGGCTTGTTTGTGCTCAAAGACGACGGCTTCATGTTTTAATTTCCGATCGATCAGCTCTATTTTGCTTGCCAATTGTCGCATGCATTTATCTGCCTCGTCAACCGATTCTTCAAATTCTTCTGCCCATTCTTCAACTGCTTGTTCATCTTCGCCTTCAGCAAACTTCTTCTCCTCTATAGACTCCTTCAGGGTCGCAACTGCGGTCACCACACTCTCAAGAGAAGCTCTGTGTCTCTCCAACGCCGCTCGATCATCCTTTTGGAGGATTTCGTTTGTCTTCTTGACTCTGAAACTTAATGTTTTGATTTTTGCGTTTAACTCTGCTAGTTCCTTTTCCATACTCGCTCAGGATCTCCCGTCGTGGTCGCCAGTTTGTCGAAAACGCACTCAAGAACGTTTCCTATTTAATCAACGTTTTAATCAGAAGAATCAATCGACTTAAACTCCCGGACTACTACTCGACCGCGTGCAGGATATTTCTCAACTAAAACACGATACGTGATACCTAAGAGTACAAGGTACATTCTGCGAGATTAATTGAAGTCATTTCCGGTTATACATAACAATTAAGCGACGATAACAACTAAATGATTTAAAACATTGTTCACGGTTCCCGACAGCCCCTCCTCCTCAAAACTTCAAATGTTGCATTTTTCTTTTCACCGCAGAATGGTTGCACGCCAAAATGGAGCGCAAAGTATCCGCACTAGAAAGACAGAGTATTCAGTAGAGATGTACACAGGCTGCAACTTCGTTGTGAACGATGCGAAGACGCGTAGTAGAACAGAGATTCTCAAGGGGCGTGTAGATACCACATACGCACGTACGCACGTGTATACAGCTGAAATTTGAAAATTTCTTTTCAATCTTACGAAAATGCTCGAGTCAAATCGGATTCAGTCGGCATATTATCGATAATGACAAATTGCTCCAAATGGTAGCCCAGTGGGGATAACAGAGATAGACGAGCAGGGGGTGGGTTGGTAAATTTTCCGACTTTTGCAACTTTGTCTTTCTGTGCAACGCGCGCGAAAGTTTGACCAAGCGCTTTCGCGTTAAAATGCTTCCGTGGTCAACTGAAAAAAAAAACTGATTCTGCCTAAACGGTTTCACTATAAAATTGTTTTGTGCCTAATGGCGGCTTTATTTTGCTGATTGAATGACGCGTCACAAAAAAGTGAAATTCTGACTAAGCGCTAAGCGCTTCGCTGTGGATTATAAGGGCGGCTTCATTTTTCCTTTCCAGTGATTCGCTGTTTGTTATAATGGCGGATTTTCTTTGGACTAATTATTTGTGTACCAAGCGCGCGAAAGTTCGAACACTGTTCTGACCAAGCGCTTTCGCGTTAAAATGTTTCTGTGGTCTTTGAACTGCTTCTGCCGAAGCGTATTCACTATGAAATGGTTTTGTGACTCAAATTTTGTAATAATGCCGGCTTTATTTCGCTGATTGAGTGACGCGCCCCCAAAAAAGTGAAATTCTCACTAAGCGCTTATCGCTTATATGGATCCGACCCAAAGTTCCATATACTTTTTCGAATACAAAAACATGCGTTGAAAACATGGCAACGTTAAGCGTATCAGGTATTTTTAATCGATAATTTCATAATTTCATTCGAACATAATATCGTACAGGCAACTGAAAATGCAATATTGTTTTGTAGAGTCGGTTAGCAAGGGCAAGAGTAAACAAAAATCAGCTGCAACTGAAGTGGACACTGACGATGGCCAAAAGTCTGATACTGACATGGGGGAGGACGATTCTATGGAGGACGGTAATTGGGGAAAGGAAACAAAAGACGATGAAGACGATGAAGACGATGAAGACGATGAAGACGATGAAGACGATGAAGAGGGAGCTGAGCTTGCTCAGAAAAAGACTAAAGGTTAGTTCGTGTGCATGACTGAACAACAACTGGAACATAGCTGATTTATATACAAGTCGAATCCAATGACACTTTCCCTCGGGTATTTGACTTGCTATTAAGGTTACTGTCAACAAAATATGGTCATAATTTTCTCAAAAAAAAATTGGGGCTCTTTAGTTCGACAAAAATTACAAAATCTTAAAAACAACGCGAGATATGCTAGAAAGAGTGTTTTATGGGAACTGGCGAAGGACAGCAAAATGTGTCATAATCCTAGTTTGGAACCGGCATCCTATTGACAATTTCGCGCGCAAAACTCCATGCGAATCTCGAATTTGCATGCCCAGGGGGAGGACTCTCTAATACAAATGACGGGGTTGCTCGTCGTTCATTTTAAATTTACCCTCCTCAAGTGGACCAATCTGGGCTACTGGGCGTGGCTCTATGTTTTTGGACCCTTAAAGATACCAGTTTTTAGCTGTAGGTATCTTGATTTCCTTTCTTATCGCTTTACACAACCAAAACAGAATGACAGTGGTTTCTTTATTGATATTTATTCGCAAGCAACCTAAAAAGATAGCCTGAGAGCTAGAAACGTGAGATTTTTCTCCTGGAAACCGTAAGCGAGATAGCAATCCCTGATTTTACCCCTAAGACATGTTGACCAAACATGACCTTATCCCTGGGAATTGATATTTTCCTTATTAAATGTCGTAGTCAAAACCCATTGTGGGGTCAGAGAATTACCATATAACATTTCAAACATTTGCAAATTATTTCAGAAACAAAAAAGGTTACATTCACCGATGACTGAACTTAAACTACTCCATTTTCTTTCAGAATTACCGATATCAGGATCTAATCTGGAAGGTTTTCATAAAAGATATAAAGGCGTCCTCCGAATTTTACAGAAACATCGCTGTTCCTTGACAGAAGCTATGCGACGCTTTGGCATCGCACGAAACACGTTAAGAGATTACATTGGCCTGTGTGAGCTCAAGATCGTGGACCCCAGGAGATATGAAAGAATTGTGGGGACTGAGCGCGAGAAGACAGGGAAAATATCCGCCAAGATTATTGAATGTCGTTGCAGGGCTGCTTTGAAAGAATTCAAAACTCGCTTGAATGAATTGAAGGAGGAAAAGCAGCTCCTTCCTTTCTATCCAAAAGACGAATTTTACTCCTAATCATTTTTCGCGAGGCTCTGGCGAAAAGTTTGTTAACTAGGATTATTTTCTTTGACGTTCTGTTGAAAGCAATAGGTTATTTCAAAATGTAGTGGGTTATTATAACAAACAGTAGATCATAAATATGTAACTGTAGGATTTCGACAGAGCCTCAGCTTCTTGACTTCATTTTTGTTGTTTTTATATGTTACAGTTGCCTTACCCGGCTGGGGGAGTAAAAATTATATTAGCTTTGTGATAATAAGGGTTAATGATTTTTAATGAATTTTTTTAAGGCTGGAGGAGTAAAAACTATTTTAGCTTTGTGATAATAAGGGTTAATGACTTTTAATGAATTTTTTAAAGGCTGGGGGAGTAAAGATTATATTAGATTTGTGAGAAACGTTTTTTTTTTGTGAGAAACGATTTTTGATTTTTAATGAATTTTTTTAAAGGCTGTGGGAGTAAAGATTGTATTAGCTTTGTGATAATAAGTCCAAGGACCAGAAGTACACTCCAGTACACTCCAGCTTCGCGCGGTTAAAAATCACGGGTAAAACATGAAATGCTGCGTGACCATCAACCTCGTATCCAGACTCTCTCTCCTTTTCCTCCCTTGTCGTCGATACTCGACAGATTATAGAGGGTTAGCCTAAAGAAACCCGACTCACCAAAGCTAAGGTAGCCATCCACGTGATTATCATACCATTCCTCTATTACAATGGCCACACTCTAAAGGATCGGCAAGTAAATGCCGTGCTTGAACGGTTGAACACTTGAACAGTTCTAAACGCAAACCCCTTTCCAGGTTCAAATCTATAGCCAAAGCTGTTCACCGCCGTCTAAACTCCCACGGGATTCAAAAGTGATGAACAAACAACTAAAAATAAAGAGTCGGACTTATAGCCCTTGCCTAACGAAAAATTTTTGACGACCAAACATAAACATTGTTTGGTGATCAAACATTTTGATGTTGAACTAGGGAATGAAATGACAGTGAAGTATCGGTGAAACATCGGCCAAATGTCGACCGAGTGTCGGCAAAGTATCATTGATTGGTCGGTCAAATATCGACCGACTGGCTACCGATATATCGACCGACTATCGGGCGACATATATCGGTCG
>JAEMPF020028850.1:0-11699 GCA_022496165.2 Catalaphyllia jardinei | reverse complement strand
GCATCCAGGAAAACCGATGGCAATTAAACTGAGAACCTTCATATTCCTCAAAAAGGTAAAGGAACTTCTGATACCCAGCGGCCTGGAATGTTCGGACAACGAATGACAACGAAACTATCACTAGGCCAGAACGGTCTACAGCAATCATCTGCAAAGAGCTTGAAAAGTCATTTATAAACATCTGTGCTCTGAGTGAAGTTAGGCACCCAGCCTCTGGCTACATCAAGGAGGGAATTAATTAACCACATTTTGGAGTGCCGGCTAAGAGAGAACGGATGGTGTTGGCTTTTCCGTCTCCAATAAACCCAGTACTTGCAAACAGCAGGTCAATAAGCTCGAGTTCCTCTCACATAGAGAAACGTGTACCATCAAGAAGAAATAGCTGCGGCAAACCTTAAGTAGAGAAAGACCATATGTCAGATCAACAAAATGTTGGAGTAAATCTCTCCAAACTCCTGATAAAAGAGACAGGAAGATTATTTCAGATGAAGAGGAACATGGAGGGATACTTACAACACCGCTTGCCTCGTCCATCCGCGTTGCCAGACATCTCAATTAAGATAGCTGAAGGTAAAAACGACTTGGGCAGCATCTTCGATGATATAGCAGAAGATGCATGAAGAGAGCCCATGGAAAGAGCATTAATAGCAAAACACAGTGTAGTATAGGAAAGCAACTGGTGAAGACAGACTCTAACTGCGAGATCTCAGAACGCTGAAACACAGGAGATTCCTTTGCCATGAACAGTTGTCTTGGGAATGGCAAATGGGAGTCGTAATCAAAATGCCAAAGGTGGAGGTCCTCACAAACTGAAAAACTTATGCCGAGGTATAACCTTGTTGTTCCGCACGAGCCAAGTTTTGTGAAGAGACGAACTGCCGCTGTAATCGAGAACTGAACTATTAGCCAACTAAAAGCAAGATTCAAGGAGGAAAAGTCGTCGTGCCGGGCCTATGTCAGCACGCTGTACATTTTCTTTGTTCACTTTATAAAGTCTTTTGATAGTTTTATAGAGAGTCTGGAAACTCCCAGGGCACTAGGGCATTCTTCACATGATTTTCAACGTAAGTCCTTACTTGAAAGCTTCAAAGGTAGAGTTAGACAGCTTCATTGTGAAAAGAAAGAGTAAAGAAGGGCTGTATACTGTTTCTTTGCTCATTTTAATAACGAACTAGCTCTTATCAAGTCCTTAACACGACTGAAGCACTGCATGCTATGGAAGCTTAAGTAATAACGCAGTGATTACGCAGACAATACTAGCCGCTTTGCAGACACAAACACTAAAAACCAACGCAGCAGATGGGTGATTGCAAAAAAGAGGGGAACCGAAGAATCACTACGGCCAACCAGGCCTCTTGTGTCCTGTTACATAAGATCTGGAAGGCCAAGAAGAACAGTGTGAGTACCAAGCTCAGATTTTAAAAAGCAATTTTCCGACTGACTGAATCCCACTGTCACAAACGTGTGGTCAAAAGAAGAAAATGACCGTGATTCCTAATTAGAAGCGTGGGAAGCCTGATTTGTTCGTCTATACTAATACAATACAAACACCTCCCACTTATCAGCAAGGAAGCTTTGCCAAATAAAGAATGCTGATGATCCAACAAAGGGCAGTTGAGCGAAACCTAAAGAGCAATGGATAACAATAGGGACGCATGGCGACTGCAGAAGTAATAGAGCTAGAGATAAGATTGGATCACTTAGTGCACTGTTAAAGACGAGAAAATGAACAGAGATACTGGACAGATTGGCTTTTTGTAGCGGATGGTCACATGGTACAAATTCATCCATGCTGCAAAGCAAGCTACGTGCTGGGACGTAAAAACAAATAAAAGCTGAGTCATCTTGACTTAGTAAATTAAAATCGCTTTGTTTTGGGGCCTGTAACATTCTTTTGCCTTCAAGTATGGCATATGAATCTGGAGTGACTTCGGTAGCACGATTCGGAGAGGTTACCTGAAACTAACCATAAGTGAAGGTATCTTCGAAAATTCACCTGACGAAGAGCGAGATCACTCGGTACTTTCCGATAGTGCTAAAGTCCAAGCCCGAGTTTGCGGGAATACCATTGTAAATTCACGGGAGCCAAATTGCACAGACGCCAGTCGTGGAAAATGTCCCAGACCTCTGGCAGGCCTACGGCAGCTCTCAACTAGTGTTACATCCATATCAAGATCATTTACCACATCGCATACTCAATGCAGTAATTTCAGACCCAATCGCAAGAGGCTGGTCTCTGGAAGACTTTTCCTATGAGCCAATGAAAAAGATTTTGCCGATATTGCCTCGATGCCCTCACGAAAGAGAGGGCATCCATCGTAATTGAAGCGATTACAAGGGAACACATTGAAACAATATGGATACCATTTCACAATGCCGATAATTATGAAATCATATTAAACGAATTCAATTGGGAACTTGGCCAGGTACCGTAGAGTTTTACCTTATAGGGTTATCGACTTGGCCTGCGAGGACTGCTACCCATAGACCGGAGAAGGCAACCATTTGAACATGAAAACCCGCAGAATCAGAAGTGGTAAGGTTTATAGAGTTCTAAATTGTGATGTCACAAAAAATTAAATCTGTGAAATTATGGGATTGGGCGCCATTTTCGAATGGAGTATCCTTAAAAAAGGTTCCTTGCCAAAACTTAGCTCTTAATTGTAAATCCCAGCTGAAATATGAAAGATTGAAATTTGATACTGCCCCATATAAATCTCTCTAATTTTGAGTCAGTTCTAAACTGAAGGAACAGAAACAAATTTTGAAGGGTTTGTATGGAATGCCATCAAACTTTCATCCCTTATATCTCTACCGGGAATTGCAATTCGGAGCTAATTTTTTGGATGAGGACGTCTTTTAGCATGCTCTATAAGAATATGGCATCATATCCCATGATTTCAAAAATTTTATTTTTGTCACGTCATCACTTTAGAACTCTATTGGTATGACCGATTATATTATACCTCTCTAAGGACCTCTTGACCGGGTTAACCGAGACCTGGCCTCACTCCTATTTCCTTTGTTAAAATTTCGATGTAGTCAGATAAGAAGGCGGGCGAGCTGGGTTACCGAGGTCGCGGTTCTCGGCATCCGGGATACAAATGTTCCCATATGATCACTCAAGCCGGGTAACCGGGACGAAACGTCTTTGATAAGACAGCTTCGTTTTCGCAAAGCGGCCAGAATAGCATAACGTCTGCCTTGTATATGTACAAGGTTTATTTGAACTGTAAAATCAACTAAATTACTAATTAAACAAAAAATAAATTAAAAATATATACAGTTGCTGCTCACTTGAAATAACTAAAAAGCTGAACTATTTCTACTTCAGAAGTATGTAGTCAACAACGATTGTCGCGATCGATGCAACTTTATGTGGCACCATTTTGTGTTGTTTCTTGAATTTCATCCCGGTCGTCCAGGCTGAGATTTCCCACATGGACAGACAACAAAATTCGTCCCGGTTACTGAGCCAGCTCGGTTACAAGGCTCCTATGAAGAGGGGCTAAGGTGATCATGCCGCTTCGCGTCCGAAGCACGCCAAAGTACTAACGGTTTGCGCTTGACAGTTGGTCATAATAGTATCCCGGTTTCGGACTGGAATTGGCTTCCATCTGAGTCTCTTCAAATGCAAATGACATTTATCTCTTAACCATATTCCCCCACATGAGCCTCCATTGCAAGTTAGTTCCAGTCCAATACCGAGAATACGAATATGGTCCATTTCTTGACCGACACTATGGTCGCGTCAACATCACCTTTCAACGAATAAGTTGATATTTGAATTTGAATCGATGGATATAAAAATGTTGGAATCTATTGTTTCAGCTCTGCCCTCTGATTGGTTTTCATTGTCTTGGTGGCCCCGGTTTCAGTGAACGCATTGTAAAACGTTAACCTTCACTCCACCACTAAACCTCAACTAACAGTGGATTAAGTAGAAAAAGTACAACGCCAACGGATTACCAGTCTTGTTGGCCATGTGTTTCAGTTAGCATACGCTACAAAATTGGACGCCCTCATTCATCAGCTGTCCATCATCAGGCATGAATGCTCTCTCTGACTCGAGTGGTGAATAGCACAGTCATTACGGTTCACTTTGGTGAATAACTGGTTGAAACCCATGACTGCTGCTCAATCTCACAGTTTGTGATGAATGATACATTCGGTGGTCAGCGCGCTTTTATGCGTTTAGGAACAAAGCAGTCAAAATACTTGTCAAACAGTGTATCACTGCAAGCTAAAACTAAAACTTGATAAACCGGTTAAAAACCTGTCAAACTGGTTGAAAACCAGTCAGGAGAAGATGAGAATCCATTTTATTCATGAGATCAACACAATAGTCTATAACGTCAGTGACGTTACTTTTTTCCTGTGCAAAAACGCAAAAAAGGGCTTAATTCGGTACGCCATATACTACTGATGTTTTTTTTTTCCACGAGGTTATTTTCACTCGGAAAATAAACTTGACAGACCGGAAACTCGCATGCGAATTTCAGCTCAACATCCTTTATCAAAACCGAAAAACACAAGAGGAATGAAACACATTCAAATTTATTTACAGCAACCACATATTAAATGAATGAAATTAATTACTGAAATCGTTCGTGACCAGAGAGTAGGGAATAGACAAATTTCCACATGAGGCTCTGGGGAATAAACTCCACAAGCTCTGTAGTTATTCCCCAGAGCCTCGTGCTGAGGTTTTAGGTTGAATAATATATGTTTAAAAGTTCAAATACCCGGGGCGTTGCCCGAGGGGAATGTTGAAGCTTCGAATTTATCAATGAAATACTAGTTTTGACTCTAATTGCAGTAGCATTCAACGGGAATTAAATGTCCAAGGGTTCATACTAATGATACCACAACTGAAATAATAATGTGCAAAGGCTTTGGAAAGCCTGGATACGTATTTGTCAATTTCACTAAAAAATGGAAAATTCACGAAAACATTAAAAATAATTCAGACCTATAGTAGTTACAGCACCAATATATTAATTACCAATTAATTTTCTAATTTTACTTAATGTCTTAAAATACTGGTCTCACCAGTTCTCAAACTAATTGTAGTACCACTACAATTTACCAATATTGAAGAATTCCTTTGTACAAAATTACAGTAAAATTTGGCTAAGCTGGAGGGATGAAAAATACACCCCCAATGAAGTTGTGTTCAATACTTTGTCAACAAAGTCCACAACCTGTTTCTTATTCAATAATCTTGAAAGTAACCTTCTTCAGGCGGTTCGTCACGAAAAACTTTTGATATGGAAGGGTATGCAAAGTGAAGCTCCGAGCGTTTGGAATAAAAACGACCGTCATACCCAAATTTAACAATATCACTTATCTGGATTTCATTCGAGGAGGGTGGAAAAAACAAATAGTAATGGAGAAAAGCCCATAGATAGATTAATGATTCTCGTGTCCAAAAAACATTTGCTACGAGCATTATATCTTGCATACAGGCATAAAAGATGATCACATATCCTGTATGAGAAATCATGATGGTAGGTAACAGTGAGCGATGTGCAGATCGGGTGTTGAAAGACATCCCATAACAATATGTATATGAAAAGGCAACAGCCGTTGCAAATCCCTGGGAGTAGCGAACTCCTGAATATATGGAAACATTTTCAGGGAAACTTTTCTTTCCTTCCAAAGGTACGCTTTCTTCAAGTGGCGTCCTGATCCAAGTAAACACATCTGCCAGAAGAATAATATTATATTAGCGACTTTGGCGTTACAGTGGCAAATATCCAGAAGAGCCTGGCACAACCAAAGATTTCCCGAACGTGTGAAATCTGCATGGATCGACCGAAAGTGTGCGGTCACAGGTATTACTACCAGTGCGCGCTTCAGATGCAGCTCGATGAACGCGTTCGAGCCATTTGTAGGAGATGTATTGTGACTGTATAAATCAAAACTTAAAACTGAACGCTCGTACTGTCTGTATATGTCTGCGATGAGTTTAGAAGTGAGATATAAAATCAGTATCTTCTGTTTAGCTTGTGTTAACGCTGACTTTTGTTAGCCTGGAAAGTGACATAAACTACGCCGTACGAACGTCTTTTCGCTAGTGCAGGTCATTTGAGATTTCTTGATCATTTTGGACTCGCGCCATTTTAGATTGCGTTATTTTGGAATTTCGCGCCAATTTGGACTCCTGGCAGGAGCTTCAGCGTGTGCGTCACATCACACAAATCCCCTTTTATTGCAGCACGGCCAAAAAACGACGTTTGCATGTGTAGTAAATTGTGATTGTTTCACATTTGCCAAATTGGTCTGTATAAGAAAATTTGAAAACGATCTACCGCTGGCTTAAAGTTTTTAGTTTTCATTTGTGTAGATAATAGCTAAAGTTTATCGCTTGGACATATAGGCTTAGAAACCTGAGTACAACTCTTCGGATAACATGCAGCAACAGATCATTTTCACTGTCACGCACACAATAAAAAAAAAATCGAAAAAAGCTAAGAAATTGTGATGTTCAGGATGTTATAGAAGATAACTAAATAAGACACAAGTTTTAGCCCACCTTTGGAGACCCAGGGCCTGCTAGTCGGCGGGATGATGCGATATTTTCTGGCGGAAGTTTACTTCAAGAGCGGAAGAGCTGGTTCGCCTGAAAATATCGCTCGCCTGAAAATATCGCTCGCCCGAAAATATCTCATCGTCCCGACTAGCAGCCCCTGGGTCTCCCCAATGTTCAGATGGTTGATTGAAATGTTTCGCAGAGCCGTACATCCGTGGTACACCAGCAATATGGGGGCCGGAAAAAAGTGTAAAAATCTGGAACTTGCTTACTTACTACTTGGCTATGTGGGCGACTTATTATCAATACTGAACAAACAAGTGTTTACATAATCACTTTTCAAAGGCTTAAAATCATGAGATAAGTATATATTTTTCAACAAACTCGATCGTAGCCTTGTGCCACGCACCTCTATAACCCTGAAATTCAAAATGCTCTGGTTTCCAAACGAAGCACACTATTGAGCTGTAAAATTGTAAACAGATATAAATATACCAGCTCTTATGACCGATGAGGACAAAAACTTTGGTGGCTCTTTAGTTTTGGATGATTTTAGAAAGTGATGAGGTCACGTGAAAACGGAGAGCTGATATTAAATACATCACACAATACTGAGATAAAAGCAGATCGACGTCAAAATGTTTCTTTCTGTTTTGGCTGGTTAGAGTCGACAGAGGTTTTAGTTAATGGGTACATTGGCTCATAGCACGCCACTTACAATGTGTCTTCAGACCTTTGTTATGGGGCCTAGTCGTTTAAGTGATATTAATTGTCCTTTTTCCCTGGGCCTATGGTTCCTTTCGATCCTACTGTTTTTGAAATGCACAACTCGAAGTTATCTAGCACTTTGAAAAGACCTTGCTTCATTTATATTTAGTTGCAATGCCAGGTAATTTTGCGTTAACATGTGGAAGTTTTTAAACTTACTTAGGAATAATTCACTCAGTGGTGGCACTGAGAAAGACATGACGTGACGTGACATCATCAATTCTAGAATTTAAAACTAAAGAGCCACTAAAGGTTTTATCCTCATCAGGTATAAGAGGGACTAAATTTATATCTGTTCACAACTTCCCAGCTCAATAGCGTTCTTCCTTTGGGAACCAGCGCATTTTGAATTTCGGAGTTATGGCGGTGCGTGACATAAAGCTAAGATCGCGTTTGTCGAAAAATATACATACACTTATCTCGTGACTCTTAGCCATTTTAGGATTTAAGCATTAGGAAAAGTACTTGTGTAAATGTTCTGTGGTTCGGTTTAGATAATGAGGCGACTTGATAGCCTTATTTTCCGGCCGCCAAATTGGAGGAGCAAGGAGGTCCTTCAACATGGCGGCTTCATCCTAGGTTCTATAATTTTGCGCGGAACATTTCGACGAATATCTCAACTTTGCGAGAACGCTCATACCTTAAACATGGAGAACTGTCTTCTTTATTTATCGTCTATAATATAATATTTCTTGACATGAGCAACTGAATAATTTTTGATTTTATTTTTTATTGCGTGGCAATGAACACACTTCATAGACGGTGGACAGTTCGGGGTGAAATTTGGTGGGAAACTGGCTAACAGACAAACCAATGCAAATAAACAGTAAAATGGTCAAAGCGTTTCGCGTGAATACCTAGGCAGATGAATTTAACAACTCCGTGGTAAAACCCGACCCGGAAAAGTTAGGACAGAAATAATTGCAGATATTAAAAAAATGTTGAAAGCCAACATCTCTTGATTATTACCCAGTGGCGGATCTCTTAATTTGGGTAAAAAAGAAATTGCAGGAGGAAGAAAAGCCGGCAGGACAAGTTAAACAACCCTCCCCTCTAAGCTCAAGGACTGGATCCGCCACTGTTATCTGCCAATCTTTTCTCTCGAATATTGTATTTATAAAGCTTAGTTTAGTCAGCTTTAAGTACGCTTTGTACCGAAAATGTTGATTTCGCGGAAATATCGTTTAGACAGATAAATAATTACGTGTAGTACAGTGTGTATGGAACGTGGTTAAAGCTTCCGGAAAAGGAATTCTACGGCTTTGAGAGGGAACTTGTGACCTGGTTGGGTTCAGCCCCGCCGACTTACAGGGACGTAGCTGGATATGGAAACACACCAACACTGTGGGGCGTGTTCAGTTAGTGGGAACATTTTGGGGTGCCCATGTGTCGGACCAAGCTAGGGATTTTGGAGTGTTACCAAAGTCTAATGATAAGGTGTACACATCATGCTGAACTCCGTTCAAATACGAAACTGAAGGACAGATCACAAAAATTTAATTTATCTATGACCCCAATTTGAGCATGTTCTTTATCTACAATAACATCTCACGCTGATCAGCTCCGCTCTAACTAATGTAGTGAGACTGATGTTATCTTCTATAGGTCTTCACAATCAAATGACCCCACAAATTTATCAGAGCTGCGAAATCGCAAGTCAAGAAGTTTGTTTACCCCTTGGTGCCTTTGTGAGAGGGTGTTTCAACTGGAGTTCTTGTATTGACTACCTAAAGGTTCTTTTTGTTTTTACGCCAGTCACGCATAAGCACGTGATACCTCGATATCCCTCTTAAAGGACCCTCCTGTAGCACGTAGAATGATAGACGTGTAAATGAATTTTGATATGTAGGTTGAGCCACGCAGATGCAGGTATTTGGCAAATTGGATAAATCTAAGGTGTTTAACAGAATTCTTCAGCCTAGCGGGAAAGAGAACATGTATATCTCCGTTTATGCCGCTCCAAAACAACCGCTCCAAAATAAAGTTGTCGAACCGTTTATTGATTTTACTCTATAGAGAATCTGGTATTTATTGGAAATGGCTGGTTTTGGCTCTTCTTTCTTAACATGTTTCAATTGGTTTCAGTTCGCTGATCCGACGCATAGTCTCTGTCCGGCGTAAGATGGCGCGAAGGACGACAAGGACCAGGCGACCGCGCTCAGTGGTGAGTATGAATTAAATAATAATAATGTGAATGAGGCATATCTGTTCATGAATATTTGGAGTGCGGCTAGATGATAAGTACAGATTTTCTACATATTTTTGTGCAAGATGATTAGTTATCCTTTCGAAAGTATTCGATCAAATTTGGGGAGTTTCCCCGCCAAATCGACAGGCCTTACTAAGGACAGAGTTAATTGGCTATCAATCTAAGCCAATAGGATTTTCTCTATTGTCGTGCTAAAATGACTATCATGGCGGCTGCCCTGCGAGCAGTTGGTTTCCTCAAGCCACTTTCCTTTACGCTTCTCCATGGCGCGTAGACGAGCGTACAGGAAACCAACTGCTCTCAGGGTACACCAGTTTGGGGCGTAACAAATAAATTACTGGAAACGACTCTGCGGTACCTCTTCCTTTGAAGAGGCCCGCGAAGAGGGAACCTATGGTGGACTGTCACGTTGCATCCAGGAAAAGTTTGGAGTGGCCAGGCTGAATATCGAGGCTGAACAGAGTACTCTAAGGTAAGCTGAAGGAGGCTAGCAACAGTTCCAGCACTTTTCTAACAGCTACACTTTGAAGGATGAATACTGCCACTGTTTAACAAGTGGTGCTACAATAATAGTATCTTACAAATTCCCAATCATTGACAAACAAGTTGGAATCATTTATTTTACATAACAGGTTACCATAGCAACAATATTACCTGCTAAAGCATCCTTTATTTATTTTAGCTCTAAGCGCTTATAACTCAAAAAAGAGTTTGTTGAGTTAATCCCTCAAGTTAACTTGCTAGCTGTAAGTTTTAAACAGCCTAATTCAAAGTTTTAATGACCAGTATTCATGACTTCTTAGGCATTTGACCCTGGAGATTGATTACGCAGAGTCAGTTGTATTATATATCGTGTCGTGGCCATCACTCTGCAAGACAATGCAATTTTTTGAACAAGAATCTTTTGGCACTTCTCTTAAAAAAAGAAAAAAAAATTGAATATCCTTGTTCAATTCTAATTGATTTAATCATCACAAATTCTCATATATTGTTAAAGTGGGGAAAATTTAGTCATGGCTCATGGAGCATTTGATTAACTGAGCAGGTAGTTAGTATTGGAACTTGGTGTGTTCATTCGATAAAAATGATAATCGATAGAAATTAATTGTTAACTGTATTGGAAATTGATAAAAAGTGTTCAAGGGATAGGTCGTCAGTAATCAATAATTATTGATTTTTCAATTATCAATTTTAGCAAACCTACATGTATCAACTTTATTGGTGGAAAATTTTTCCACGTATTTTAGGGAAGTAAAATATCAGAGGTAATATATTAAACAAGAGCGACAGTGTTTCATTGAGATATCCAAACACCGAGAAGAGAGTTGAAAATACGACACGCAGCGGAGTATTTTTGACGAAATTCGAGGTGTTTGGATAGCCCATGAAACACTGTCTCGAGTGTTTGATATATGTTCTCGATCGAAACAAAAACTAAGGAGTAAACGGAGAAGTAAAATCGTGAAAATCTATGCTAATTAAGACCAGGTATCCGAACCTCCTTCATGGTTGTGATTTTCTTTGTTTTAAGTTGATGGATTATTAATGAGTTTGAGAAATACATGTAAAAGGACTTACTCTAGACTGTGGACTTCTATGTCCCAACCTGCTAAACACTATTGACATGAGCAAAGAAAAACAGAGGTTATCAGGCTGAGTTGTGACTTAATGGTTAGGGAGCTGGACACCAGATCAAATGATCTGGGTTCAAGCCCTGGCTCTGGCACTGTGTTCCAAGAATTACATTAGGCAAGACACTTGACTCATGAATAGTGCCTTTCTTCATCCAAGTGTAAAAATGAATACCGGCAAATTTAAGACAGGGGGTAGCCCAGTAATGCACTAGCACCCCATCCAAGGGGAGTAGAAATATCCCAGTTGCTACAGAAACCAGGATAAGCTCTGGCCTGATGGGCCACTAGGCTTGCATGCAAACTTAACCTTACCTTATTAGTGCAAAGTCCATAGGACAGAGGACTATTACAGTAAATAGAATATTGGGAAAGGTGCTTCAAGTAAGAGAAATGCTAGTTTCTGATCAAAAAACGTGGCCATCCTGGTTGCGTAATAATTAAATCATCTGAGGTTAAGCGCGCGCACAAAACTGAGAAGAGAGTTCAGAGTCCGTAAAGTTCAAAACATCCTTCGCGCAAAATTTCCATGTTTATATTATTAATAAGTAATCAT
>JAEMPF020028848.1:0-11710 GCA_022496165.2 Catalaphyllia jardinei | reverse complement strand
CTCGGGGAGGGGCAGGCCGGGACCAAGTCTGCGCCCCCTCGGGGAGGGGCAGGCCGGGACCAAGTCTGCGCCCCCTCGGGGAGGGGCAGGCCGGGACCAAGTCTGCGCCCCCTCGGGGAGGGGCAGGCCGGGACCAAGTCTGCATAGAGGGATATATATATAGCGCGGGTCTCGGACTTACGGTCATTGCCGTCGAATATGGTTCCTTTTGGAAAGAGACAATTACCGGTTCGATGACTGGTTTAAAACTGGCGAAATTTTTTCAAATAAATTTGGTTCTAGAACTTTGCTGCTCTGCCCAACCTCCCTCCCCTGTCGGAGAATCGAGATTTACTGTAACCCAGTCCATTTCCGCTTGTTCGGTCGCAATGACCTAATGGGTAATTTTGTGGCGACACTTAAAACCATTAGTTTTAAAAATAAATTTTCTAAGTTAAAACTATTTGCGAAAAGAGGTATGTTTTTAATGTTTGTAACTGATTCCCAAGAGCTGTACTATCGACGCGTTTAATGAATATGATACATGCACAAAAAAAAGCTTTGTTAACTCCCCTTTAGCCCCCTCCAACCCCGCCCTCCGTTTTTTTTTCTTTTTAATAAAGTACCCCTCTCTATAAATCCCTCCTCCACATTGCTGGTAGATCATATCATTACAGTCATTTGAATGAAAGAACAAGCCAATTTTAGACGTTAATAAACAATTATTGGATGAGGTTTAGCATGATATCATGAATTATCACAACCGAGGTCTGTGTTATCTGCCGAAGCCGAAGGCTGAGGCAGATAATACAGACACGAGGTTTTTAAAATTCATGATATCATGCGAAAACCGAATTCAATAATGTTTTTATTATACACTTGTTTTAAACAATAGGCATTCTTTAGGCGTTAAATAGGCGTTCAGTCATTTTGTTTCTGAGGAGAACACTCCGATGGGCTTGGTAATCAGGCAGACGTTGAACTTAACATGATAAATGCAATATCTGCAACATCATTTCAAGTTCACAAGCTATTGTCAATTGATTGATTGTCTCTTAAATTGTACTTAAATTCGTTGGTATGTCATCGAAACATCTTCGGTTCTTACTCGAGAGTCTTCGGCAATCTCCGGACATCTTCGGACATTTTCGGACATTTTCGGAAAATATTAGGGAAAGCTCGCCTGGCCTTCGGAACAATTTTGGAAAATCTTCGGAAGGTGGTCGGAAATCTTCGGAAAATCAAAAACGTCGTCATCACTATGTATATAATAAAAAGAACATTACACGTCAGCTCGTAGATATGAATATTATGTTCCCGTGGCAAGAACAAAATCTCACTCGTTCGCTGCGCTCACTCGTGAGATCTTGTTCTCGCCACTCGAACATAAAATTCATATCTTCTCGCCAACGTGTAATATCCTCTATGTATTTATATTGCGTATAATAATTATCAAGCATCTTGCGCAAGTTCAACAAACGGCGCTCTGCGGACATAAGAAGCTCTTTGAATGGTAACATAAAAATTGTTGCTGACGCCGCAAACCTTAACAAAGTAAGCTTGCAACCAACCCAACTATTGCCAATACGTACATGTACCAATATTTAAAATATCAAGCTAGAAGCTCACTTAGTTCACAAATTATGAATGTGTTATAAGTGGTCAGTAATTTAGTAAAAACGTATTTTCAAAAAAAGTACGAAAAACTTGCCCCCAAAAAAACGTTCCAGTCTTTCATGCCCAAGCTCTCAAACATTACAGTTTATGCGAAATTTTAAGTTTTCAAGAGGTAACTCAATAAAAGCTTAAGTATTGGCGAAGTTATAGGCATTTGAACATTAGACGCAAATGATGTTTGCGTCGTTGATCGTTGACTCCATAAACAAATATCTGTGGAATGCGTTTGCAACCAGAATTTTTGTTATACTTTTAATATGAAGGCATTTTGTTAACAAGATTTTCGTTTTGGACAAGTTTTGAAAAGTTACGATGCAAATTATTTGTTTCAAGAATTTTTAAAATTTTACTGTTATTGCAGCCTTGGTGCATGTCTTAAACTGTGGAAATTAACAAGAGGTCTTTGTATTGATCTAAACAAAGGTGCACAGTTGCAAAGAACAAAGACAGTAGTAACAGTAGCAGTAGTAGTAGTAGTAGTAGTAGTAGTAGTAGTAGTAGTAGTAGTAGTAGTAGTAGTGGTAGTAGTGGCAGTAGTAGTAGTAGTAGTAAATCTTTATTTATCCACGGTACAAAATTCGTCAGCTTTAAAAATACCTAATACTAATATAAAATATTTAAATAAAAAAGCTGCTTTCCACAAATGCCGCGCCTTACAGTTCTTTGAGTAATCGTTTAAATTGCCCAAGGGACTCTGCTTCCCTTAAGTTACAAGGAAGACTGTTCCAGAGAATGGCGCCACTATAGCTGAAGCTGTTTTTGTAATAGTTTGTGCGCGGTAATGGAACATTGAGTTTATTTTCAGAGTCCCTTAGGTCGCCTTTCAAATTTAGAACTAAGATAGTTTGGAGCCAACCCGTGCAGAGACCTGTAAACCATCGTAGCTCTTTGAAATTGTTGCTGGCAAGCTAGGTTTTTCCACCCTAGAAGTTTGAAAGGTGACCAGCATCTACGTCATAGCTTGAGTAGGTCAAAACACGGGCTGCTCTGTTTTGTAGCTTTTGAACCTTATTCCGTAAGGTTATCCCACAGTTCCCCCAAGCATTGTTGCAATAATCAAAGTGTGGCTGTATTAAAGCTTGATATATTAGTTGTAAGGTCGCCTGAGGGACAAGGTGCCTTATTCATTTTATGGCCCCAATATCAGAAGCGACTTTCTTTGTTACTTTCTCGATATGGCCATTCCAATCAAGTCTGTCATCGATGGTCACTCCAAATGATTTTATAGTAGTGACCTGGCTAACTTCAAAATCATTAATTGCAAATGTCGGGGACTCTGTGAGAGTACTTAGCCTCTGCCTAGATCCGATAAGCATAAATTCGGTTTTAGTCATATTTAGAGTAAGTTTGTTTGCTCTAAGCCAATTGTGAACATTTTCTAAATCTTGATTTAGATGCAACTGAATATTGTCTGCATTATCACCTGCGTACGTAAGGTGGGTGTCATCAGCGTACATCCTCGGCTCGCAATTTGAAAGACAGTTTGGAAGACCGTTGATGTATAACAGAACTAATAATGGACCTAAAATCGTCCCCTGGGGTACACCGCAACTTAATAAACAGTTTTGAGATAGCGATCCATTGATGGAGCACATTTGAGTACGATTCTCTAAATACGACTTAAGCCATTGGTGCGCGTTACCATATATGCTGTAATTGCTTAATTTTGATAAACGAATCTCATGGTCAACTGTGTCGAAGGCCTTTTTTAGATCTAAGAAAACAACAGCGTTAATTTTACCGCGGTCAATATTGTACGCCCACGTGTCCGTGGCCTCAAGGAGAGCCGTGACAGTTGAGTGAATAGCGCGAAAGCCTGATTGATATTTACAGATTATATTGTGCTCTTCTAGGTAGGCATATAATTGACCATAGGACGATTCTTTCAAAGACCTTGGCCATAACTGAAATCACCGAAATTGGACGATAATTGTTTAAGTCGTCCCGATCGCCTTGTTTAAAAAGCGGGGTGACCTTTGCGCATTTCCAGTCATCCGGAAATATGCCTTGACTTATCGACTGGTTAAAAATATCACGGATAGGAATGCAAATGAGATCTGCACATTCCCGAATGAGCCTGGCAGATATCTTGTCAAGGCCAGCTACCTTTGACTTGGTTAGACGATTCAAAAGTGAGAGAACTTCATTTGGGGAGCATGCTTGTTAACAATAGATAGAAACGAGCATTTCCATTGCAGCCACATTTGATTGGGATCAGTTGAATTGTATATGTGATCCCAACAATGAGATGCAATATCATTCCAAAAATTTATTCGATTAAATTTTCGAAAGTTTCTGTAGTGTAAATTTTAGTGCTAATTCAACCCATAAATAACCCACTGGGCGTTAGTCCTAGTAAAGGGAATCAGGGAACCACACGAGGTAAAGAAAAATTTACACTTCAGAGTTAATTCTCTGCTACATCATCTGTGTTCATAGTGCTACGCGGCACAACATTCATATGTACAATTACTTTCTCTTCGCCGCGATTCACCATCTAAATCGACCCCGACTTTCTCTGTCCGACCTCGTAGCTCAGTCTGCAGAGTAATGGTAGATCTAATCCGGAAGTCGTGGGTTCGATTCCCACCGAGGTCAAATGATTTTTTCTTTACCTCGTGTGGTTCCCTGATTCCCTTTACTAGGGCTAACGCCCAGTGGGTTATTCATGGGTTAAATTAGCACTAAAATTTACACTTAAGAGTTAATTCTCTGTTACATCATTTGTGTTCATAGTGCTACGCGGCACAACATTCATATGTATCGGTCTGATAGTTGCCACTTGGAAATTTGATGTTCTTAAAACTAGCATATTTGCCCTCGCTTCTCGGGCAAATATTTATTTTAAGAACATCAAATTTCCGCGGGGCAACTATCAGCCGATAGTCCCTCGACAGAAACACTCTATTGTTTAAATGTTAAATGTAGTTACAAAAACGATGAGTGTAAGTTCCAGCACCTGCCTGGGATTTTGGACTTCCAAAAGCTGGCCTCAGTGCTAGCAATAGGAATGATAGGCAGGTTTCTCGCGTTCAAGCGTGCATTGTAGTGTGTCAGGTTAGAACTGTAGATACCTAAACCCCTATATCAAATTAAAGCTCGCAGAGCTGGCTATTCATCGAATTGTTAAATTTTTCACAACCTCTAAAAGTGAGCATCCGAGTCAACCTTTGAAAGCTACGGGTCAAAGGCCAGAAATTTGTCCGTTTGCCCCCAAATTTGGACAGTAGCTAGGTTTACATATGAACGTTTTGTATCATCAACTCCATATTTTTTTATCCTAATTTGAAAATGTTCTTAACCTTTTCACTAAAATTGAATGTAGCAAAAAGTGGACACGTTTACTTAGAGCTTGGGGTCCGGAATCTGAGGAACAAATTAAATTAGCGCAAAATCAAATAAATTCGCTTTGACGAAATAGCGTTACAACATTGGAAAGGGTGTCGAGTGAATTCTTCATGAAATCCTGCGAATGAACAGAATGGCCCAATGTTGGCACTCGGGCTCTGGGTACCCTGTAATTACAGCACATGTGATTTAAGTTCAGCTATGGTTTAATTCTATTGAATTTTTTCTATCTGATCATTAGTTCCCTGTGAAGACAACCCTTTAGGAGTTGAAGATAGCTTACCCGATTCTAGCTTCTCAGCGTCCTCATTCTTTTAATCGTCATTCTCTCCTTCATCGGCTCGCTTGAATGGAAAATACGCCTGGTGTTCAGGAACGACAGACGTATCAGTTGAATATTTGCAGATACAGCTGCCATATATATGGTGCAACGATTTGTGCGATAGCCACTCAAGGCACTGGTTTTAAACACTCTGAATATACCACCAACGAATCTGTGACAGAATACTCTGTGGAGTACTCTGACGGTGGTCGGTGGAAGAGGATAGAAAAGGTAAGAGCCCGATACATGTTTGATCCCTATCCCGAGGGTCAGTCCTTCTTGAACTGACCAAACCATTAATGAAAGGAAATAGTTAAGAAACCCTGTAAAAATCAAAGAAGCAAACAATCAGGCTTCACGCTCATCGACAATGCATGAATTACTGTTTATCAATTAGTCTCAAAAGAATTTTACTGATCCAGGTCTACACAAGACCCGACACTCTTCACTGGTTTCTTGTCGTGGCCTTGCCCTATTGCATTTTTTCAACCAAAATAGCCCAGGAAAACATAGAACTTTGCCAAGGGCCTGTTTCTCGAAGCTTCCGGTAATTACCGGGCCTGTTAAAGTTGTTTTTTTTTTGTCATTTTACGTACCATAAACTTGAAATATTTTCAACACTTAGATCTACTTAGAACTTTTTCGAGTCTCAGGGCTCGGATTCGATCTAAACGTTTGAGTGTCGGTCTCGGATTTTCAAACAAGGTCTCGCAGTCTCGCAAAGTCTCGGATTGGCCATTCTATACCCCTAATATAGTGATCTAATCGGCTTCACAAATAAAATGACGAATATGAAGGCAGGAACCGATACAACGTAGAATGTTTTTTTGAAGGTGTACTATATTTCGGCTGGCCAAACCAGCCTTCTTCAGGTACAATGGAAATCTTACATTGGTTCGTGTATTTATGTAGTATATAATTATTATATTATTATTATGTATTATATTTTTTACGATAACTGTAGAAATTAACGCGCGCTCATTGGTTAAATTATATTGTCAATATGCGGACAGACACATGAATTTGATATTCATGTGGGCAATTAGACAATTTGTTATCGTAAAAAACAATATGATGTCAGTTTTTAATACGTCTGTTCTGTTATTGACAATGAATTTCGTCATCACATTGTTAAAGTAGTCTGCGAATCCACTCGGTTATCGCCTCGTGGATCCACAGCTACTTTGACAATGTGATGACGAAATTCATGATCAATAACAGGACAGACACACAAAAAACTGACGACAATTTGTTAAATTTATGTAGTACATTGATGCGCGTACAGCCGTCTAATAACAAGTGCATAACGTGTGCAACTGTCCAATTGAAACTCTAATCAGGGCTGCTGATGACCAATCAGATTCGAGAATTTGTTATAGTTACGATTATGTAAGTAATAAATATATTAAATTTGTAGAAGATAATACATGGGTGCGAGTAGATCTGGAATTTCTCTTCGTCGGAATGCTCAACTTAATAGGGAGCTTAAGCACGCGCGTTTTTGAGACGCGGACGGCAACCGGAAGTGAGCTATTTTCACTTTTAGCACTTTGTGTCAACACACAACCACATCCACATTACTAGGAATCTTCTCACTATTAGAGATGAATAGTATAAAAATCTGGGAGACAATATGGTCCTAGCACGCGAAATGTTCTCTTCCGGTTGCCGTCCGCGTCTCAAAAACGCGCGTGCTTAAGCTCCCTAATATCTCACTTGTGAGCGCAGCGAACGAGTGAGATAAAACGTTGAACACGAGAGGAGAAATTTTATACCTACAAGCAGCCATGTATCATTTTGTTTATTATATAAACATACTAATGACTCCTTTGTTGACGATTTTCCGAAGATTTCCGAAGATTCTCCTTAAATTTTTCCAAGGTCAGACAAACGTTTTCCGAAAATTTCGGAATATTGCCGAAGATTTCCGAAGACACCGGAAGATTTCCGAGCAAAAACCGATGATGTTTCCATCATACATATGTAACCATAGCAATGGTGATTTTTCACTCGTGAAAACAACATGTTATTTTCACGGTGTGAAGATATGTTCACGCGCGAAAGCTCACCTAGTATTTCACTGGTGTTTACATAACAATTATGTAATACTCTCCCACTTTTTTTGTTCAGAATGTCCTTATTGTGAAAGTTACAAGTCACTGGAGGACTGTGACAAGAACCGTGAGACCCAAAAATGTCAGCAGGGGGAGACCAGATGCTTTGTCAGATACCAGGAGTACCCTACGACCGGCTATTTCATGCGAGGCTGCATGGATCAGAAAACAGCAGACGACATCGCCTTTGCCTGTACTCAAGGCAAATATGATGGCGAATTTCAGTTTGGAACCTGTAGGAAGTCCGGATGCCTCGCATCTTTTCAAACATGAGGAGGGCACCACCGCACTGGGCACAGGGTCAGGTGGTATATCATATATAGTATTGATATCCCTAACTTGTTTTCTCATTATAATTTCAAGGCTGGTTTTTATTCGCGTATTGAGAGTTTTCACATGACGTCGCTAAAATTCAAACTACAAAACTATTAACCTCCTGAGATTTTACTTTCATGATATATAAGAGCATCTGAAAATTAATTTCCATACAAATTTTCGCTAGAAAGGGTTCTTGGTTTTGTGATGGACTACGTTTGAATTTCTAAGCTTTTGCGTGACACGGCATGCATTTACATGACGGCCGAGAGAGATCTTAAAATGTGACTTATTTCGGCCGAAAATGTGACTATCGGAACAGTTCATGTATAAAAAAAAGTATTATTAATATTTTAATGTTTTTGAGTTCCTCGAGGGATAAAAAATTCACGCTTTTGTAGCAGAACTCAGTGACAGGTGTTTCTGTTTTTTGCCGGCCGCCATGTTAGTGCCCATCTGGATGGGCACCAGCATGGCGTCTTCATACAACTCTCTATAAATTTGGGAAAAACTTTTCTCTGCATATCTTGATTACGAAAAAATTGCTGTGACCTGAATCTTGGAGAGCCTTTGCATATTTATTTTCTTTCTTTTCCCAGATTCTGGACTCTATCTATTTTAAATGGCGTGACACTGAAATTAAACTAACGTTAGACATGCAGAAGGGTAATAGAACATGTTCGCGTTGTCTAGCAACTGAGGCCAAAAAATTACACTTCATCTTAGACATATACCTAGAACATGACTACCTACCCTCTAAGTTTACGATCCTGCAAAATACTACAATAAGTAATGGTAATAGGACTGATTGGAGTCCAATTCAGTCGGTAATCATACGAGTGAAAACAAAATCAGACGACCGCGAAGCGGGAGTTTGATTTTTTCATCACGAGTATGATTACAGACCGAATTAGACGACGCGAAGTCTTATTACCAATTAATCATAAAAATTGCAATCTTCGAGAAAAGAATAGCCAAGTTATGAAAGAAGGGGAAAATTCGCATTACAATACCTACAAAGGAGATAAAAAACCTCCTACAGGTAATTAGGCGCCAAAAACACAAAAGCAAGCGCGCGCACGCACGCACTCACGCACGTCATTACAACTTTGAATGTGATTGGTTGATTTAAACCACAACTTTGAATGTGATTGGCCTATTGAACTGTCCAATAACAAAGTGTCCAATAACAAACTGTCCGATAACAACGTGGCAAGTGAATTAGTGGAAAAATAGGAGTTTTTTTAACCAATCACAACCGAGGAAATTTTAATTTTCTTGATTAAGCATTATACCGCATTGATCCGCACTCTCTACCGCTGTGTCTTCTCAATCGGAGATCTTCACCTCTCATAATCTCCTTAATTATCAACTTATTGTAACATTTCTATTTGCTTTCTTTGACTGAAAATTTATATTTTGATTTTTTTTTCCAGATTCCTTTACTTCCAGTAGTCATGCACCTCTTCGGAACCTCTAATTTTATTTGCTCCCGGAATCATCCACCTCTATTGTTTTCAGGACTAGGGCCATTGTTTCTGTTGTTTATTCTATTGTTTTCTCGGCCAATCCTGTTAGACCTTACGAGAGGTGCGTGGCGCCTCTTTACTTCTTAAGTGTTCTGGATGTCCGTTACGAGCTCAAAAGAGTTTAAAGAAGATACACAAAGTTCAATGCTTTGTATGCAGTGTTTGTTGGACATTGTCTTGAGTTAGCTGTGTTTATCAGAAATAAAGGAGTGTTTTTTAACATGCTTGAATGACGTTATCCGTTCACTGGTCTACAAGTTGATCTCCCAGGCAACAACTCACAGATTTGATGAGCCTTTCTCTCTTTGTAGTCATTGTCCCTTGTGTAGAACTGCGAACTTTTAAGAAGCTAATTTTCAAGCTCAAAAGCCGGTACTGCCGAGAGTAACTATTTGTACCTGTTTGAAACATGAACAGTCTGAAAGATATGCCGGCGCGAGGGCGAAGCAACAAGCGCAACAGGACGTGAACTGTCCATTGCCTTTTTCTCTATCGCGAATATTCGAGCGCAACTCTCCCGGGAATGGACTTGACAAGAGAGAGGCTTGGGTCTTACTCAGGGTGAAAGCAAGACTGGATAACGCAGTGCGCACCACGTGTAACAACTCATGCGACCAGGCCTGGAACGATATTTTTGGGACCTATTAAGGTTCAAATTTTTTGAAAGAGGCCTGTGGAATGGGCAGAAGAGGGATTTATTTCCAAACTTGGGAGTCTCTAGTTTTACCTGAATTGTTTAGGTTTAGTAAACGTTTTAAGTAAATTACGAGTACAGTATTAACTTGACAGAACTCGTTCCGGCGTAGGAAAATTCTTAATATGACCCCGTTATTAAAGCCAAATCATCTCATTTCTTAAACTGTCAAAAACAGCAAGCAAGAAGGTACAGTAACGTGGTCAAATGGAAGGGACCAACTGGAAATTACTGATCTTTTCTTGGACCATCTAGATCGTTGAGAAATTATATAAAAGAACGATCTCTTTCTTCTCCTACTTTGCTGCGACCAGCTGAGAATCAGGCTAAACTAATTTCGTACTATTTATTATCAGTTCTTTTCTTTTCTATGAAACAAAATTTACAGGGGAAAATCACTGGTCGGCACGTGATCTGTGGGAAATGTTGTCTTGTTCCTGTGCGGCTTTCACGTTCAATTGACTTTGGGGGCGTGACCGAGAGCACTTTTTTTTGCCTCAATCTACGTGACCCCAAAACGATTGACCGAGGAGAATATCAAGGCCAAGGAACAAGGAAATAGTAAGAGTACATTTTTGAGATAATTCATTGGAATGCCTGAATAGGTTTTTGTTCTAATTTATTTCCGCTATTTACATTACATTGCCAGGAGAAACATGCCCTGGTTGCTAGAGATTTTTCTTGCGCAGTTTCCGATGCCGGTCATGTCTCTATTAAAAAAACTCCTCAGGGTACCCAGGGTAAGAAAAACAGGTCAAAAAGCAACCGCGTCTAAAAAGACGTGAAGTACCAGAGAATGTACAAAATAGAAAACAAAATGCACATAGTTAACACAAAGTACTTTATAAAATTTAACAATTGCCATACTGTACAAGGAATCGTTTTTAAATGGCAACATACTTAAAGCTGTCGAACTTTGAAAAGAGAGTTACGAAGTATCCAATTTTTTTAACCTTGTCCAATCCAAATACGGCTTGCTAGCGTTTCCTTTCTTCTGATCAGATAATATTTTAGGCCATTATTTCAAGGTTAGGTTCGATTTCAATGTTAGCTTTTTACATTAAAAAAATTCAAAATTAAAATTCTTGGGTTGCATCGTCACGCAATTAAAAAATAATTCGAAAACCATTCAGTGAATAAGCTCAAGAAACTATTATGTTAAAGGAGATAAATAATTAAGACACCTCTCCAAGTTTTAGGTCTGTACGTTTTCCCAATCTTCAAATATTTGTCGAAATATTTTGCGCAAATTTACAGAGCCCAGTATGGAGCCGCCATGTTGGTGTACCTCCAAGGAACACCAACATGGCGGCCGGAAAATAAGTAAACATCTGGAACTTACTTTGGCTATCTAGGCCGTGGATTATCTGAACTGATCAAGCGAACATTTAAATAAGGACTTTTCCTAATATTTTAACTTCTAAAAAGACTAAAATTCCCGAGATAAGTATATATTTTTCGATAAACACGTTCATAGCTTTATGTCACGCACCGCCATAACTCTGAAATTTTAAACGTGCCTGTTTTTAAACGAGGCATGTTCTTGAGCTAAAACGTTGTTCACAGATATAAATTTACCCGCGCCCCCCCCCCCCTCTCATGGCTGATGAAGATAATAACTTTGGTGGCTCTTTAGTTTTGGATTTAGAAAATGATGACGTCACGTGCAACTCAAGAATACATTGGAAAAAACGCTTTTTCTTAGACTAGTTATTTTTGACGCATTTTTTTT
>JAEMPF020028846.1:0-11714 GCA_022496165.2 Catalaphyllia jardinei | reverse complement strand
GCTTCACGAGCATCATATCAAAAGAAAGAGATGTCGGCTTTTAAGGCGTCAAGATATTATTGATGCCTTTTGGAATGTTTACGAGCAAGAAGCGTTTAATCGATTGAACGAGCTAATTAATGACTTGAGTGTTGCTAACGAGCCAATACATAGATACGTGTTTGACGCCATTTTGTCCGTGGATAAAATCGAAATCATCAAGTTATGGCGTGAAAAATGTATGTTCCTCTTTCCTCAAGTAGAACAGCACCAAATGGTCCCGTTTCATGACCGCTGGATACAAAGTCAATTTAAAGAGGAAAAGAACATCGCAAAAATGCACGAAAGACTCTGTGTTCGTGCAAACGCCTCTACACATTGGCTGTCTGAGCTCGTCGATGAGTTAACAGTTTCCCCTGAAGCCCACCCGTCCCAGGACTGCTCGTCTGAAAAGGAACCAGAAGCCCTAAATGAACTCGAGTCTACTGACACTCAACTACAACATGAATTTAATTTTGAACTTGTGACCGAGGCGCTAAATGATCTCGAATCTGCCCACCCCGAGATATTCGAAGAGCTACAGTTTCTTGAAGAATTGAGGCCAGATGAGCAGACTTCGTTTCCCAACACGACGGTGAGCGAAGAGTTTGACACGTTTGCAACTAACGAAGATTTCACAGACAACACACTAATACAGACTATGGAAGAGTGGGAAGAGAAGCAAATGGAGCATGCAAGGGAAACTTGGGACTACACTTACCTTTTAGACGATGAGGTTAGTAATTAGATCACGTTATTTTGTAATGCGCTCCAATATAAAATTAAAATCTTTCCGAGCATTTTGAATGCATCCGCCATTTTGAATTGATTAGGCATCAGCCTTTTTGAAATAATTAAACATCCGCCATTTTGAATTGATTAGACATCAGCCATTTTGAATTGATTAGACATCCGCCATTTTGAATTGTTCAGACATCCGCCATTTTGAATTGATTATTCATCAGCCATTTTGAATTTATGAGTTGTTTACTCCTCTGTAAGTAACTTCTCTTTACGTCACCGCTTTACAAGTCTGTAAGTAACCCTCTTGTTTCTCTCCCTTACAGTAATTTTGTTATTATTATAGCTGGCAGATGAGGACTGTTTAATGGCATCGAATCAATTTGGTGCTGGCAATAATTTATGGAAATCTCACAAACACTATACTCTTTGTGAAATGACCAGACGAAAAGTGCTCAAGTTTAATACCACTGGCATCGATTATCACCTCACTTTGAAACCGCAGTCAAATGGAGAACCCCTTATCGATCAGCTCGGGGATATTTTCGACTCTATGGTCAATGACATGACCACTGGAATGGCAGACAATGACCTCGTCCGCTTTGTTCTGCAAAGCAAATCACTCGATTACCCTATCTCCTTACCATTTATGCCCCGTCACGAGTTAAATGCTGAGCGAATCATGGGAGAGGTGCAGCGTGTGTTACAGTCAAATGAAAACGTCAACCTACAAGATGGAATGCAAGTTCACTTGGTTCACGTAGGCATGCTGCAGGGTGGAGTCGCCTCTCGTAAAAGAAAACATTATGGATTCAAATTGACCAAGTTTCTCGATACCAAAAAGAGCGTCATACGAATTCGAAATAATGATTTGCTGTGTCTTGCTCGTGCTTTGGTTACAGACATGGCTCGACAAGAGAAACATCCTGACTGGAACTATTCGTCTGGGACGTCAACGGCAAAGCATCTTGGCCAAAGAGTTACATCAGAAGGCTGGCGTTCCAGAGGGTCTCTGTGGCCTTCCAGAGGTCACGAAGTTCCAGCAAGTTATTGAAGATTACCAGATCATTGTCCTATCCGCTGAACACTTTAATGCCATTGTCTTTGAAGGACCCAAGAGAGAGAAACAAATTTATTTGTATCTTTGCAATAATCACTACGATGTCATAACTTCGGTATCAAGCTTTCTCGGAAGAAACCATTGGTGCCTTGATTGTAAGAAGGGTTATGATAGGAAAGAAGACCACCGCTGCAACAAAGCGTGCAAGTGTTGTTTTACAGTAGGTTGCCAAGGCGTGACTGAAAATGCTCCGTGGCGAGAGTGTGGACAATGCCATAGAATGTTTGCCGGAGACGAATGTTATGCCAACCATTGTCAGTCAGTGTGTCAAAAATTTTACAAGTGTAAAACTTGCAACAAAGTCATGTCACACCGAGTAAGAAGACCTACCGACCACATGTGTGGAGAAGTGATGTGTTGGAATTGCGACCAGTTTGTCGACCCAAGCAATCACAGATGTTACATGAAACCAATAGAGTCTGATGAAGAAAAACAAGAAAAGAAGAAAAAGGACAAACAACAGAAAGGCAGACAAAAGAGACAACGACTCACAGAGCAAATGTTAAACGAAGAGGTAGAAGAGGAGGGTGATGAAGGAGATAATTATGATTATCAAGAATATTTATTCTTTGACATTGAATCTAGACAAGATGAAGAGCGTCATATCACGAATCTCCTCATTGTGCAGGATGAAACAGGGTTTGAAACAATATTCAAGGGCGATGACTGTGTTGAAGAGTTTACTTCATGGTTGCTAGACGGAACCCATCAAGGAGCTATTGCGATTGCCCATAACCTCAGAGGATATGATGGGTTTTTATTATGTGAACATTTTCACAAAAAACTCTTACTACCCAAGTTAATATTGAACGGAGCCAAGATTATGTCCATGGAACTGGAAGAAGCTGAAATCAAGTTCCGCGATTCTCTTAATTTTCTACCAATGCCCCTAAAAGCCTTACCAAAAACCTTTGGTCTTACAGAACTAAAGAAAGGCTTCTTCCCTCATTTCTTCAACCGGAAAGAAAATCAAACTTACGTTTGCCCCTTTTCCTCCTGTTGAAGACTATGATCCCGACAGCCTGAGTGCTAAAGAAAGAAAGGAGTTCCTCGCTTGGTATGAAGAGTTAAAGCGTGCACAGTACTTGTTTAATTTTGAGCAAGAAATAGAAGAATACTGTCGTAGCGATGTTGATATTCTCAGAAGATGCTGCTTGAAGTTTAAACAACTTATGGAAGAAACATGCCACCTCGACCCATTTAAGTATTGTGTCACAATCGCCTCAGCCTGTAACCGAGTTTTTAGACAAGAATTTTTAGAAGATACCATTGGTCTCATCCCTCCTCAAGGGTACCAGCCAGCTCGAAGGTATTCTGTCATGGCCCTGAAATGGCTGGCATGGGTTCACCAACAGACGGGAGATCGCATTCTACACGCTTTAAATGGGGGTGAACAGCGCATTGATGGTAGCTATGTCGATGGTTATGATCCTCTCAAGAAGACCGTCTACGAGTTTATGGGGTGCATGTGGCACGGTTGTGACAAGTGCTACATGCCTGACACCTTGAACCCTATCAACGGCACCACCATGGAAAACCTCAAGGAAGGTACCATTCGTAAGATTGAACGCTTGAAGAACCTTGGTTACAATGTCGTGATTCAATGGGAATGTGCATTTCTTCAACAGCTGGAAATAAATCCCGATATGAAAGCCTTTGTACAAAACTTGAACTTTGACACACCATTAGAACCTCGTCATGCTTTTTTCGGTGGAAGAACCAATGCTGTTTGTCTACACAAAAATGTTTCTGAAGGTGAAAAAATTCATTATGTTGACTTCACATCCTTGTACCCTTGGACGAATAAGTATTGTGAAATTCCAATCGACCATCCTGAAATTCTAACGAGTGAGGAGTTAATCGACCGATCACCTCGTGAGTTCTTTGGTCTTATCAAGTGTGACATCCTACCTCCCACTTCTCTGTTTCATCCTGTCCTCCCATACAGAGCTCAAGGAAAATTGATGTTCCCACTATGCAAAACATGTGCAGAGAACCTACAACAATCTCCCTGTGAACACAGTGACGTTGATCGTACATTGTCCGGGACATGGTGCTCTATAGAAGTCAATAAAGCATTGGATTTGGGGTACCGCATGGTTCGAATGGTAGAGGTGTGGCATTTCTCTAGGAGGTCTTCCAGGCTGTTTAGAGGTTACATTGACACTTTTCTTAAGATCAAGCAAGAGGCGAGTGGATGGCCCTCCTGGTGTGCAACAGAACAACAGAAGAAACAATACATTCGAGAATATGAAAAAAAGGAAGGCATAAAGATGGATCGCACCAAGATAAAGAAGAATCCAGGCCTACGCTCGTTGGCAAAGCTCATGTTAAATTCATTCTGGGGAAAATTCGGACAACGTGACAATATGCCTCAAGTGGAGCTTGTCAAAGATGCAGAACGATACTTCCGACTTCTCACCTGCCAATCAACACAAGTCAAAAATATTCAGTTTGTCAATGATGATTGTATAGAAGTTTATTTCACTCGAGGAGATGGATTTGTTTCCACCTCTGACAAAACCAATGTGGTGATTGCCGCTTTCACAACAGCCCATGCCAGACTTAAACTTTACTCTGTCCTGGAACTTCTTCAGCAACGAGTTCTGTATTTTGATACCGATTCTATAATCTACACAAGTAAACCTGGCGAATGGAATCCTCCTCTGGGTGACTATTTAGGAGAGCTCACTAACGAACTTGACGATGATGATTACATCACTGCTTTTGTCTCTGGAGGGCCGAAGAACTATTCTTACCAGACAAAAAAATGGGAAAACCGTCTGCAAAGTCAGAGGATTCACTCTTAACTACCGTGGATCTCAAAACCTCAACTTTGCAGCCATGTGTTCTCAAATCTGCAACCCAAATGGGGAGCCAATCTACTTAGAAAATCCACACTTCATCAAACGTGACGCAAAAACAAAAACAATACACACAGTCAAATTGAAAAAGAAATACAGCCTAGTCTATGATAAACGGGTTGTACAAGGTTTCAATACAATTCCCTATGGATACCACTGAATTATTTTAAAGTGAATGAGGTTAGGGTTGGCTATAAGGGGAGGTTGGAGGCCAACAACTTTGCCACTGCAAACTTGCAACCAATATGAACACATTGCACTTTTTCTTGGTTCGTGAGTGTGCCAAAACGCTTGTATCGACTAGCAGTTTACCGGATAAAACGTCTAAACAGTGGTTGGAACTTCTGAGGGAACTGGAGCCTATGAATTGGGGACGTTTATTATGCTTTTATGCCTATATGGAACACTGTAACGTGACTCTTAGTGAACAGTATCAACTTCACAAAGTATTACATGCTACTTATCCAGACCATTATCCTTCTACCTGGTGGATGCTTGGACAGGTTATAAATTTGTGGTGAAAAACATCTTGTCGTCATTTGCACTACAACCATGGGCAACTTCACAAGTCGGTTGTGTCAGACTCCTGTTCCCAACTTATCGTTTAAAGAAATGTGTCAGAGGATGTGTTGTTTAGTTGTCTGTTGCGATAGTCAAGTGCACATCGATTACAGCGATGCCTCTGATGAAGAAGAAGAACAACAACAAGACCGTGAACAAGAAGAATCTTCACAAGAAAATCTATCAACTTTTAGAGAAACTGTACTATGAACGGGACCGTCCTTCGGCTTTGGGTGGTGTAGAAAAGCTGTATCGAGCAGCGCGTCACTATGGACTAAACGATCAGAAGTAATTCACTGGTTACAGCAACAACCTGGCTACACCCTTCATAAACCAGCCCGCAAAAAGTTTCCTCGCAACAAAGTGTTTGTCAATGGTCTAGACGAACAGTGGCAGTGTGATCTTTGCGATTTAACAAGTCTGAGCCAATGGAATCGTGGGCATAAGTACATACTCACATGTATAGATGTTCTATCCAAGCATGCATGGGCAGTGGCCATAAAAACAAAAACAGGATCTACATTGGTTGCCGCCTTTACAAAAATATTTAAACAAGGACGGAAACCTGAAGTTTTACAATCTGATGCAGGCACTGAGTTCAAAAATAAAACATTCCAAACATTTCTCAAGAAGCATGGTATCTGTCATTTTGTAACATACAACGAAATCGTAGAGAGATTTAACCGAACTTTAAAGCAGCTCATGTGGAGGATGTTTACCACCAGCAGTTCCTACCATTACTTAGACAAGCTCGATATTTTGGTCAATGATAACTACAATCGGAGTGTACATCGGAGCATAAAAATGAAACCCGCCGATGTGACTGTTTTTAATGCTCAAGACGCATGGAGAACCTTGTATGGCAAGAAGACGCCATCCAAAAAGTATAAATTCAACGTTGGTGATCAAGTCAAGATCAGTAAGCACAAGAAAGTCTTTGAGAAAGGATACCTGCCGTCTTGGACCGAAGAAACCTTTACAATTGCACAGAGGTTACCACGAAATCCACCCGTGTATCGCCTGAAGGAGGCAAACGGTGACTTGATTCAAGGAACATTTTATGAAACCGAGTTACAGAGAGTGATTGAGAAATCCAGTCATTTGTTCCGCATTGAGAAAATTTTGAAAAGCAGAGGAAAAGGAAAAAAGAAAGAAGTGCTAGTGCATTGGAAAGGCTGGCCGAAATCATACGATAGCTGGTTGCCCGCTAGTCAATTGGTTTCCCTTCAATGACCATGATTCAAGATGATGACTTTCCTTATACCCGCGGGAGTTTCGCTCTGTCACTGCAGACATAAAGTAGTGCAAGTGCAAACTAGGCTGATAGAGCCACGTCAAGTGGGTGAAAAACGTTTGCAACTGTTACACGAAATGGTGCCGCACGGTCTGTTCCGAGAGACGTTAATGGAAGAACCAGGACGGGTTAATTACTTTCCACTAAGAGCCAAAACATTCCAGACCATTGACATCTACTTAACAAGCGGTTGTGGGCAGTTACTTTCATTTCAAGCTGGAATCGTAAACGTTACACTGCACTTTAGACGACGTGGAAGATGAGCAATAGTTTTCACATTGTGGTAACCAGTGATGCAAGCACAGAACAGCATCCTGAAAATAAAGCTGCCAGTTTTAAAATGCAGCTTCCCAATCAACTGCATTTGAGTGAGGACTGGGAAGTCACAATGACACACATCGTCTACCCGCACACGGCAAAATGTCCAACGGAATCAAGTGTCTTATCTGCTAAGCTATGGCGGTGATTCACCATGGAAGTTACCGATTTATCTCCCAAGTGGGACTTACCAGAGACTTGAGGATTTAGTCAAGGGTATGGTGACAGGACTTCATAGTGCGTTTATGGACATTCATCGTAAAAGTAGGAAGACGATCCACCATATAGGAGGACACGAATGTTTCTACATCAATCCAAAAGCTGGACATTACTATGAGTTTACTCTACCTCCAGGATTTCAAGTAAAACTACCTAAGAATCTAGCTAGAGCGTTAGGGTACCTGAACCATGAGGATCGTGTACCGGCCCTTTATCTGATCACTGATCCTACTTCTGTACAGCTGCATGAGGATCAGAGCGTGACCCTCAAAGCAACGACCATCACCATGAGACGAAATGATGAATTGGTGTGGGGTATACTGAGTCGTCATTCATTCCAGTCCATGTACATCTATTCCGATCTCATCGAGTCCTTAGTGGTAGGGGATGTACAAGCCAATTTACTGAGAACAATAGTACCACGAGGTCAACCTGGTGACATGATCGCAGAAGAGATCAAAATACCTACCTATCATCGACTCCGTACCTCGATCTTTTCTGCACTGGAGATCAATATAAGGGGTGACACTGGTCAGTTGATATCATTTGCGTCTGGTGTTGTGCGAGTAACATTACATTTCCGACGTCATGCAATTCTATAAAATGATTCTACCGATGAATCATCAGTTTTATCCATACCATCGGCAAGTGATACCGTTTTCCCAACGAAGTAAAGGGGACATCAGAATATTTGGAGGAACACATCCTTACGGTCAAGGAGGCAATGGGTTGGGTGGAATGTTTCGTTCGCTCTTTCGCACAGCTACACCCTTTCTCAAAACAACAGTCAAGAAAGTGGGAAAACGAATGCTCAATACAGGATTGGACACGGGGAAGGAAATTGCTCAAGACGTTCTCAATGGTCAACCTGTAAGAAAAGCTGCCAAATCGAGAGCAAAGGCTGCGGGTAAAAGTTTCCTGACAGGTGCCCTTAAGGACATTACACAACAAGGCCGTGGGAGAAAAGTACTTAAACGCAAGCGGAAAGCTGTTCCAGTCAGTTCACGTCAGACCAAGAAACGGAGAACATCAACCGCAAAGTTCAGGACGATTTTTGACTGAATATGGCTTCAGCACATCCGCTCTCTGTTCCCGGTGAAAACTCGAGCTTACAGTTGTTCGAAGTACCTGTCACTGATGTTTCTATTGTGAAAAGTAAATGGGTTGATTATGAACCTGTGCAAAGCGGAACCAACCCTATTGAATTTGTCATCAAGCCTCTATCAGATTACATCGACATCAACAAAACGGAATTGAGACTAGTGATAAAGATCATCAAAAATAATGGAGGAAACACTGCACCTGGAAAGAAGTATACTTTAATTAACAATGCCCTTCATTCTCTCATCAAGCAGTTCACCATCAAGTTGAATGAAACTCTTGTCACAGAGCAATCCGACACACAAGCCTACAACGCATACATCAAGACCTTGCTTAATTTTACTGAACAGGCCAAGAAATCTTATTTGACCAAAGCACTGTACTACAAAGACACTGCAGGACACATGGATGAAGTGGATAATACTTCAGAAAATAACTGGGGGCTCATGAACAGAGGCTCCTTTACTGACGGAAGTGCTGAAGTAGGATTGGTTGGTGTACCCCTCTGCGATTTGTTTAACACTAATAAACTGCTGTTGGACAACATAGAAATCAAGATCAAGGTTGATCTAAACAGTAACGAGTTTGTTTTGATGGCTGGAGAAGAAGCCAATGATTGCAAGTTAAAAATAATGTCAAGCACTCTCAGAGTCCGCACGGTACGAGTGGCAGACAGCACTAAACTGGAGCATGTTAGTATTATCCAAGGTCGTGCGGGACAAGAAGCGCTGCCTGCAATTTACACCCTAACAAGGACCCCTACACACGCCAGAATCATCCCTAGTGGCGTCTTGAATCATACAGAGACGGATCTATTCAATGGCCTTATTCCTCAATGCATCATATTTGGAATGGTGCGAAACGATGCTTACAATGGCAGTCTGACAAGAAATCCTTTCAACTTCCAGCTGTTTGATCTAAACGCTGTACGAGTGACCGTCAATGGTGAAGAAATCCCTTACTCGGTCATCGACTTGGCCGGTGGTAAGAAAATTGATGGATTCAACACTCTATTCTCGGGTAGTGGTGATATGAACTGTGGTCACGGTATAGACATTGATAGGGAAGATTGGGAACGAGGGTACGGGTTGATTCGACTGGACACTACACCAGCAGGTAGTGGTCATCCGGACCACTTGATTCCTCATCGTAGTGGCAACGTCAACTTGTATCTCAAATTTGGCAGCCCAACACCAACAGTTCTCAATTTAATTGTTTACGCGGAGTTCCAAAATCATTTGGGGATTGACCGTAACAGGAGAGTGGTGTACGATTTGTCTCAAGGCGCTTGAAGATGCATATGACTCAAGAATTATGGCAGGTTTCATTACATGATTCCATCCTAGCAACTGTCATGAGAGGTGTATTTCCCAGCGACAAGTTACCAATCGTAAACGAGTATCCTTCAGCTCTGATTGCAAATACAGACCCTCACAATCAACCCGGAACGCATTGGATTGCAATGTATTTTATCACACCTGACGAAAGTGAATTCTTTGATAGCTACGGATTTCCTCCTGAGACCTATGACATGGATGAATACGTAGTTCGAGAATCTACCTACTTCAACGACAAACCACTACAAGGTCTAACGTCAGATGTATGCGGAGACTATTGCTTATTTTACTTGCTTCATCGAGTACGAAATGTAGATCTGAACACTATTCAAGCTAAGTTTAAGCGATATGACTCACAGTGGAACGATGCACAAGTCGCACAATTTATACACAGCTATGTTCAATCTATTACCAGTGTTAGCACTCGTTTTCAAAGAGAAGAGCAAGTTTGTAAATCATTTCAATGTTGGCGTAAGCAATCAATAAAGTAACATTGGAGTTAAAAATATGTGTGCGTCATTGATAGGTATTTAAGGAGTGTTTGCCTCTAAAAACTTTCATAAGCAGTCAGCGTTCTGTTGCGACAACATGAGTCAATTCAAATGCCCAAGCAGTATTATAATAGCTGGCCCAAGTCAGTGTGGAAAGACAACGTTTACAAGACAGCTACTTCAACAAGCAGATTCTTTATTTGAACGACCCATTCGTAAAATCGTGTATTGCTATGGACAATGGCAAGAATGCTTTAAGAATATGGCATCCCGGGTGACATTTGTAGAGGGTATTCCTGAAGATATTCCCAGTCTATTTCCTCCCAATTGTCATCCAGGAATACTAATACTCGATGACCTAATGCGGAACTGTAGCGATGACGAACGTATCCTTGATCTGTTCACAAAAGTGTCACACCACTGTGATGTGACCTGCATCTATTTGACCCAAAACCTCTTTCCACCGGGAAAGTTTTCTCGCAGTATCTCTTTGAATGCGCATTACGTCATCACATTTAATAATCCACGCGATACCCTAGGATTTCGCACACTGGCGCAGCAAGCATTTGCAGGAAGAGTTCCTTACGTATGGGAAAGCTTTCAAGATGCTACGTCAAAACTCTTTGGGTACTTCCTTATGGATTTACATCCTCGTACACCAAACATTCAACGACTACGAACCAATATATTATCCGGATCACATGCCTATCCTGTGATTTACGTGGACAAGAAAAGTCATAAAACAGGTGAACCATTACCGGTTGTTTTCACTTAACATCATGACTTCACACAAGTCACACCGTACGACGAAACGTCCAAGAAAAAATCAGCGTGGTGGTAATATGGTCTTGCGTTCTGGTACTTCTACTGAATTGAAAGGGGTATCAAAGAGGCGTCTAAAAATTCCCATACATTCAAAAGTCAATCAGCATTTACCTTTCCTTTGCACCTGTTTTAAAAGCACTGGAAAACAACGAAAAGACATGATAGCGCATGCTAACAAGGGACAAATGGAAGCCATTGGCAAGATCGCTCTAAATCTTCTTAAAGGGAACATGTTGATACCTACTCCATCATTTAAACGGTTGAAGCCACACAAGTCAAAGCTCCTCTATCTAACACGCGAGAAACCAAGTCTTAAGAAGAAAAAGCAAGTGCTCAATCAAAAGGGAGGATTTTTACCGGCTCTCGCCTCTTTAATTACTCCCCTTGCCATCGATTTATTAGGAAAGGTTTTCAAATGAAGCACGCACAAAAGATGGTGATGATACCTGAACATTTAATGCAAAGTATCGAAACAGAACATCGCTTGACGGCTCCTGCTCAACTCCCGACTTTGACACGTTTAGATCAAGACATGAAGCAAATTATGGACTCCTCCTTCCCAGATGATCAAAAAGTCTTATTGCTGGATCAACTTCTGCAAAGGTACCAAGGATTAACAAAACAAATGAAAAGTGAAGTAGCCGTAAAACCAGCTGTCGTATTACCCAAGTCAGAGCCAGCGCCTCCCACAGAGAGAACTCCTGACGTTAATAATCTTTCCACGACATCTTACGTTAAGTCTACAAAAAGAGTTACACCGAGAAAATTACCTAACTACGAAGCTGCGGTGGTGAACGGTGAGGCAAAAGGATTCAAACTTGATGA
>JAEMPF020028845.1:0-11715 GCA_022496165.2 Catalaphyllia jardinei | reverse complement strand
ACCAGGGTTTAGTCAGTTAATGTTTACCTTGGTAAACGCTTGAGTGTGAACACAACATAAGAAAGTACCGTACAACGACTTGTATCTGCTTTTCACAAGGGGTTCCTGTATAACTTAAGTTAACATTAAATTTAATAATAACTAACGCGTTATTGAATGTCGTAGTTGAACACTTTGCTCAGACAATACCTGTCCAGCCGTATTTTCGTGGAGCAGTTTGCGTTACAAGATTTCGCGACCGATTTGGAAGGAGAAAACGTTCGAAGCAAAAGGCATAGCAAACACAAGTCGCCGTACGGGTAACTTACAAGTAGCCTCACAGATCACAGATCACAACAGAAGATGGCTTCGACTAGTCGAGACAATTCAAATGCGGTAACTCTTACCGAAGACGACATTCCGGGTGCCTCTTTGGCTGGACGAAACCCTTCCTCACTAAAGAATGAGGAGCTCAGGTTTAGGCTGCGATGTCGAAGGGATTCTTTGAAAGGACTTAAAACGAAAGCACAACTCGTAAAGCGGTAAGGACATGTTTGATTACGCAGTTTTACATTTGCTTTCCAAGACCCCACAAGGTTCTTGTATGAAATTTAGATTCTTTTTTCTCGATTACATTGCAGAGTCGAAGAGTATATTAAGAATGGCAGGGACAAAAATGTCGTTGATCCTGATCCAGACGAAATTTATTCCAAACGAAAGGAAAGAATTTCACAACTTCCAAAGGACGCCGCTCCGTCAAGTGCGAAATATCCGAGCGATGGCTGGGGAAAGTCGCTCGAAAGAATGCCGCCATTCACGCGAGCTGAAATGAATGAACATGTGGCAAATTCTGGAAAGCGAGTCGCAAATACCGAAAAGCATTCAATTCCAACCAATCTGAAGAAAGCGAAAACCTTTTTGCAGGATGAGTATTTAAAGGACATTGAAGCTAACAGTAATCAGAGGTACTTTTATCTAAGGGCAAAGTGTTATCACAGTTTTAAGAAGAGCGAGGCTCCTCATGATCTTCGTTTTACGTTGTGTATTGTTTCGGGTCAAGTATTGCATGCTACCTGTTCCTGCAAATCTGGAAAAGTAGGATACTGCAACCATGTTCTAGCACTTATGTTCAACGCATGCAAGTTCAGCCTATTCGACAGTAAGGCTACAGATGATTTGTTCCAGGAGGAAGATCAACAACCAGATCTTGCTTGCACTTCCCAGCTCCAGAAGTGGCACAAAAAGGGTCGCGGTGACAAAATATCTGCCCAGCCTGTAATGGAAGTCACCATTACCAAAACTAAACTTGATGACACTAAAAGCAGAGAGGGAGTCAAATGCTTAATGTATGAGGCAAGATCAAACCCCAGTCATGATGTGGAAGCTGGGAGGAAATTTAAAGAAACTCTTAAGGACATAAATCCACAAATGGGATTAGCATTGATGGAAAAATATGATTCTTCTCTAAACCATTATGTGGAGACTAAGTTTGGTGAGTGTCAGATTGGCTCTATTTGTACCTACCAGCTGTCACATGCTGAGGCAAATTTTGTTGCTACTGTAGACATTTCCTCAATGCCAAGAGATGTAACCGAAGAAACTGAACTTACCTATCCAAGGTTTCCTCTTAGTGCTGTCAGTGATTTTGTGTGGCCTGAAAATTAAAGTACTTCTGAGAAAGCACTTATTAATTCCCTTGTAGTGGATGAAACCCTTATTTACAACATTGAGGAAGCCACGAGAGATCAGGCATTGTCAGAGCGGTGGAAGAAAGAACGCAAGTTCAGATTTCCAGCCTCAAAATTTGGTTCAATTGTAAAAAGACAAAGGAATCATGAGAAATTTGCTGCCGACATGTTAAATCCAAAACCCTTCACCTCAAGATATGCTGAGCATGGCTTGAAGCATGACTTGATGATTTTGGATGTCGGGATCATTTTGGACTTGCAGAAGTGAAGTGTCCAGAGACAACATTTCAAGTCACTCCACTTGAGGCATGCCAGGACCCAAATGTTTTTTGTGAGGCTGTTAATGGACACTGCAAGCTTAAAAGGAACCATGCATACTACACGCAGGTCCAAGGTCAAATGGGCAGCACCGGGGCCTCATGGTGTGATTTTATTGTTTACACAAAGAAGGGTATTTCAGTGGAGAGAATTCCATTTGATGCTGCCTATTGGGCTTCTCTGAAGCAAAAGCTCAGTACCTATTACTTGAAACATTTTATTAAAACTGCAGCAAGTGAGTTTGCCAAATGCTAAACTACCATAATGTAGACAAATCATTGGCATTGAAATTTTATTTTATTTGTACATATTATATATAACTGCATGGGAGCCTGATTGTAATTACATTGTTAAAACCTTAAGAGCTCCAGTATGCATGCACTGATCAACATTCACATTCTCATTGACTCAAACCCAAATCCTTAGAATAATGGGATTGATTGCCACAGTAAAATTGATTTTTTTCAGGGCACTTCTCAGAACTCTTGAACTCCACTTTAGTGCATGTAGGAAATCAAGTAATGAGAATTTGAATGACAATATTGGAGCTTTCAATGATGGACAGTTGCAGTTGCTTAATAATTTATTAGTTGTGATATTGTTCAAATGGCACCTTAGTTTCTTGAGTATTTGTCCCTGTAAATAAAAGCATTGACCTGATATGGGTAACATATCCAATATATTGAAATACAGTTTGTTGTAGAACTTTTGAATCTAATGACTGGTAAAAGTTAGCAATTAGTTTTGTTGTACAAGTAATATTTTTTCGTTTTGCATCATAGTTACATGTATTATGCTGCGTTGGCATATCAATGGAAAATATTCAAAGGGCACTGATAAAAAAGAACTTATAATCACAATTTCATTCATTAAATATCTCTTCCATTTTGAGATACACTAGATTGATGTATTTTTACCTGCAGTTACTCTTCCCTTTTTTAAAAGTGACACCTGGCCTGCTCGATATTAACTCTGTATAAAGGCCTCCAGTGAGCCCCACCTTGAAATGCGCCACTTTCAATATTGCTTCAAGATTAAGAAAAAATGTTTTTTTTTTAACCAACATCTTAAATCACATTCATTTATCACCAAGAGATGTATTAGTAGTACTGGAATCTGCTGAATTTTTATCAAACTCTTCTGCTTGGACACTCTGAAAACTTATAAAACTGAAGTCTGTAATGTCAATAAAACAAAGGTGTGCGTGACTGCAACCCTTTAAGCACTAATAAGGGGGTCCTGCGTATTGCACAGCATTGCACACACAGACCACATTTGATTCACTACCCCAAAGAGGCTCAATGGGATAACCCCATCAAATATCTTAAAATTCGTAACCTTATTTATAGCTCTTTCCACATGGATTCGTAAGCTAGCAATTTCTTGTGTTGCAATCACATCTTCTGCAGACATCTGATCATACATTCCCAGAAAAGGAGGAATATTTAAAGACACGCCCAGGGGAAGAATGACTTCAATAGTGAAGTCTTTATCTGCCATGACCAAGTCTCCATCTGAAAAGGGAAGCTTCAGGAAGCCGCTCCGCTCTACTATTTCCCTGTCTGAAATGCTCCCTGTATAGAGTTGGCCGATGAATGTAAAAAACTCTTTGGGTGAAATTCCCACTAATGCCTTTAAGGTGGTGTGGTGCTTATATGAGCCGAACAGCTCACTATTCAATAAAAGGCTGCTAGGCATTTCACAGCGCACCTCTGTACAGTCAAAAATTACCCTTGTTGCTGGATACTTTTCTTTAAAATCATGGGGCATTGTCTCATTTACTAGATTTCTGGATGGCCAAATATTTATATGACCAAGTTTCAGGTACATATAGTCAATCCATGAAGTAAAAATTCTACTAACAGTTGGCTGTGAAACATTAAATAGGTGAGCCAAATGCAATTCGGCAAAACCTTGCCTCAGCCTACACAATGACAAAAAAAGAAACTCGTTCACAGGCTTCAAAGACCTTTGTCTCCCTTGTTTGGTAGGTTTAGCAGTGCCAGCCACATCTTTTCCTGACAACCAGTAATTGATGTTTTCTCCTCTAGCACCAGGCTCCAAATAGTTGTATTAGGCCATCATAGTCTGATAGTTTGGAAGTCCCGTGTAAAATGATATGAGTGAGTCATTCGACGAAATGTTTTTAAATAAAAGTAGCTGCTCCTCGAGGTGCTCATATTTCTCTTCCAGATCTACAATTTGCTGTTTCAGTTTCAGAACCATTTCCTCCAGTTCTTCATTTTTCACAATAACTGCAGATAGCTTTTCTTGAAGATCTGAAATCAGTAATTCATTTCTTGATTTCGCAGCCGCAAAATCATAGCCACACTCTTCCTCCAGTGTTTCTGTTTCCTCTGTTTCCGGAAAAGATGTCTCGCCGGCCATGTTTGTTGTTGATGAATCCTCGCATATAACATCACTACTTTCGGTCGTCGCCTGCGTAGCTTCACTAAATTCTGATGATAAAATATTTGCCACAGTTGTGGCCGTGAAGCGTGGAGTAGGAGGTGGTCTTTTCCGAGGCGAACTACGCTTCCATGCGAAGACAGACGGCACAGCTCCTGGTTTCTAGCTAACCTTGTTGTTGAGACTTCGCTTTAAATCTTCAGGCTTAAAATGGCGAGAGCAAACCCTTGTTCCTTCCTTTATAACAAAATGTGGACCAACATCTCTTCTAATAGCATGAAGCCACTGTTTCCTGAGGGCATCGTCGTCTGGAAAACGAAAAAAAGAGATCTTTTCCCCGTATCTTTATCTCGTTTATCTCTCTTGGTGCACAACGGGACGCAACAGGTTTGTCAGTTTATGTCCGACCAAAAAATAATTTCTGCTCTTTAAAAGCTATCCGTATCAGCGAATAAAGGACCTTTTCTGAACTAAACTTCAGTATACCCGGCCACGTAATAAGTCTCCAATGAAATTTTCTTCGCATCAACGCTTCGATGTATATTACAAGTCTGTGAGCGCTCCAAGATCAGCTGGCCTACCAAGCCTCGCTTTGATGTATTCGAAACCAGGCTATTCCGCGCGGCCGCCATTTATGAATAGCGTGTATTAGGTGTGCAGTGTCAACATCTTCCCATTTTGACACATTAGCAACAAAACAGCATAAACAAATCGACACGAAAAAGCTGTTATTTTCCGTTTACGTCCTTATACGTCGATGTTCCCGCCATTACCGACATAAGCGAATACTTAGTTACGTCGCTAGCATGAGCTAGATAGAACAATATTACAGTTCAAATATTACTTACTGATGTTTAAATCGAGCATGTCCTTCGGTTAGAAATGGGAACAGTAGGTAACTCATTTGCATCCAAAATCCTATTCAGTGTCCGAAGGATAGAGATCTATCCACGAGTTAAAACTAACACCAACAAATGTAATATTTATTAGCGGAAGCCTTAGTTTAAGCATGCATCTGATCAAAGCCAGATAATTCAATTTACCAATCTATATAGTTCGGCCATTGTAAACGGTCGCCATAGTAACAAGGTAATTTCGATACATTAAAATTCTAACTCGGTAGAGGTTTTTTTTTCCCTTCCTGGACAGAAGCCAGTGGCCCATGCACAGTCTTAGGCCTTCACTCGAGTAATGTAAAGTTTTCTCTTGTGAACTGAATTGATTGGGAACTATTACCCGTACCACAGTCACATCACATATAAGTCGCCAGACATTTATATCTCGGCAAATCAAAATGACGTGCCTGTCACAGTATGCGCGATCATACGCTTAGGGACTGGGTCTAGTCCTGTTTGCGGAATTAGCTCTCCGCCATCTTCTGAATGTACATGTGTACACGAGTAAAGTCTTGTTTACAATTCACCTCATACTCTGGCTATGTTGATTGGTAGTACTTTAACATGGTGGCAGAGGCGGGATAGTTCAATACGTTTAGTGTGGTTTTGATGTCTGGAGTAGCGAGATGAACCCGATGCACAAGGATTCAGATTAGTCAACCCTTCGTAGCATGCAGCCAAGTATTTTGACAGTACTGCTGGCCGACACTTTGTTTACAAGTATGGGCGAGCTCTCCGGAATTCAGCCGCCTTAGATGGATTGAAATGGGTCTGACCTACCCACAGCATTTAAAAGTTTCAAACAATATTGTCAGCTGATTTTTGACAGGCCTTTAAACCAGAAAGAAGAGAAAGTCAAGGCAACATATGTTATACTGTGGATTGGCGAAGAAGGCCAAAATATTTTCAACTCTTTTGGACTTAGCGACGAAGAAAAACAGAAACTTGACGTGAATTTTGACAAGTTCGCAACATATGTGGAACCTAAGTCGAACTTTCGCATCGCTCGATACCAGTTACAAGGTTTCAGACAGTCTGCAGATGAATCAGTGGATTCGTTCATGGCCAGATGCAAAATACAAGCACAGAAGTGTCGATTCGAATTCATTGAAGTCGAAATAGAGGATCGTCTAATTGAGCAACTGATTATTGGAACGAGAGAACCCAAGGTGCAGGAGGCCCTCTTGGGAAAAGATGACAAATTGAAGCTCGACAAGGCAATGGACATTGCTAGGAAAAGAGAGGCGACAGTTAATGACATGAAATCTCTTGAGCAGCAAGGTGCATCAGCCCGTAGCCGTGAAACCAACTTTGATGCTATCAAAGACAATCAAAACCCCCAGTGTGGAAAATGTGGGCTCAACCATGGGAAAAAATGTCCAGCCCAAGGCACAAGATGTAGGAAATGTAATCAATGGAACCACTGGGAACAAGTATGTAGAAGTTAACAGACACAGGACCGAAAAAAACAAGCCACCACCTCGACCACCATCTGATAGTAGAAGTCCAATCAGAACAGATAACATTTAGTTCAGGAGTCAAATTCTGATTTTGTTGAGCTATTATTTGAGTCCATCCAGATTGACAGCTCTGCTGTTGATCCAACAAGAGATGAGGCCTTTGCAAACGTTCAAGTTGAACTTCCCAACATTAACCACCCTAAGCTTAGTCTCAGAATGAAAGTGGATACTGGTGCACAAGGAAATATTTTGCCTTTGCAAATTTACAGAAAAGTTGTTTCCAGAACATGCAGATGATAATGCCATTCCAACAGGTACAATACCTACTCAGACCAAACTGACTGCATACAATGGCACACCAACACTGCAACATGGAATTTTTTCTATCAAGTGCCCATATGGTGGCAAGGAAACTAATGCAGGGTTTTATGTTGCTGATGTCAATGACCTTTCCATATGTGGCTTACCTACTTCCTGTGAACTTCAGTTAGTGGAACTGCATTGTGGTATAAGTACCACCCAGATACCCTACCCCACAATTAGGGACAAAAGTGACCTTCAGCTGTTGTATCCTGACCGATTCAATGGTATTGGCAAATTCGAAGGGGAATACCACATTGTCATAGACCCAGATGTACCACCTGTAGTGCATGCTCCAAGGAAGTGCCCAATTCACATAGCAGATGATATTAAGAAGGAACTTGACGAAATGGTCAGTCTAGGAGTGATTCAACCAGTGACTGAGCCCACTGACTGGGTGTCAAGTGTGGCTTACTCTCCAAAATCTAATGGGAGATGGCGTATATGCCTTGATCCCAAGCATCTTAACCGAGCTGTCAAAAGAAGCCACCATCACACACCAACCCCTGAAGAGATCACTTACAAATTCAAAGGTAGCTCAGTATTTTCAAAGCTGGATGCCCGCAATGGTTATTGGTCTGTAGTGCTTGATGAAGAGTCATCTTACCTTACAACTTTCAACAGCCCATTCGGGAGATTCAGATTTACCCGTCTTCCTTTTGGATTGTGTGTTAGCCAAGATGTTTTCCAACAGAAGATGGACTTTATTCTTGAGAAATGCCCTGGAGCAGTTAGTATTGCAGATGACATTGCAGTACACGGCCTGACGGAGAAAGCGCATGGTGCAAACCTGCACAGCCTAATGGTAGTCGCGCGGCAGCATGGACTTGTTTTCAACTTGGACAAATGCCATATCAAGGAAAGCAAGATCACATTCATCGGAATGTTGTTTTATTCAGAAGGAGTACATTCCAACCCAGAAAAGGTGGAGGCGATCAGGGCCATACAGGAACCGCAGGACACCCAGGAACTACAAACCTTCCTTGGCATAGCAAATTACATGGCCTCTTTCATCCCGAATTTGTCTGCTATGTTAGAGCCTATGAGGAACCCCCTTAAGAAAGACACTGACTTCCAGTGGTTACCTTTCCAAAAGACAACTTTCGAGAACATCAAGCAGTCAATCTCCGGTGAGGGGTCATTAACATACTTCGATCCTGAGAAAGAAACGGTCATCCAGGTAGACGCATCCCTTTGAGGTCTCGGAAGTGCGCCAGTGCAAGCAGGCAAGGTTACTGCATTCGCATCCATGGCACTCAAGGACACTGAGAAACGTTACGGAAATATTGAGCGTGAGATGCTTGCTGTTGTTGTTGCTTGCGAGAAATTTCACTCCTACATATTTGGCAGGAAATTCACAGTGGAGTCAGATCACAAGCCCCTCGAAATGATTCATTTGAAGAATCTAACAGCTGCACCCCCAAGACTTCAGCGAATGCTGCTCACGATACAAGGATATGACATGACAATCAAATACAAACCTGGAACTGAAATGCTCCTTGCTGACCCAATGTCAAGACTCAATCCCTTACCCAGTGAAGAATCATTGAACCTACAGGAAGTGTGCCTGGTGCAATTCTCTTATGTCAGACTGAACACCCTTAGACAGGACACCTCATCAGATCCTGAATATTCAGCTTTTCGAGAAACCATTTACTTTGGATAGCCTGAGAAACAAAAGCAAGTTCCAGCCCGCTTGAGGAAGTATTGGGCATATCGAGATGAACTGGCAATTGAAAATGACCTAATTCTCAAAGGAAACAGAGTAATTATCCCCAAATCTCAAAGAAGTGACATCATAGGGAGAATACACCAGGCCCACCAAGGTGTTGAAAAGTGCCAGCAACGAGCAAGATCATGGGTATTTTGGCCAGATATTAACAAGGACATTGAGACCAGAGTGCAAAAATGTGAAATTTGCCAAGAAAGGCAAAACACACGAGTCAAAGAGACATTAGAGCAACATGAAGTACCCACAGGGCCTTGGCAGGTTATTGGAACCAATTTGTTCTCATGGGCTGGGGATGAATATCTACTCCTGTGTGACTATTACTCCAAGTTTCCGATCATCAAGAAGATACCATCAAGGAGTACCAAGAAGTCTTAATATTAGACAATGGCCCGCATTATGACTGCAAAAGTTACAAAGAATCATCCAAGGAATGGGGTTTCCAGCATATTACGTCAAGTCCAAGATACCCACAGCCCGATGGATTCATTGAACGACAAGTTCAGACTGTCAAACACACTTTAGACAAGGCTAAGAAATCTGGACAGGACCCACACTGCTCTGTCTAAGATCCTCCCCTATTGACTCACAGCTTCTGTCTCCAGTTGAATTACGGTACCAGGGCAAGCTCCAATCTAACCTTCCCATCAGAGTAGGAAATCAGATACCAGACAAGGACAAGATTAACCAGCGGCTAACAGAACGCCAACAGCGAATAAAGTACTACCATGATAGGAGTGCAACTGATCTAAGTCCCCTGACAGCTGGGCAACCTGTGCATGTACAGGACCAAGCAACTAAGAAATGGCACCCAGGTACCATAAGCTGCACGAGACCAGAACCCCGTTCATATCAAGTGAAGACTCAATGTGGTTCAGTACTTCGCCGAAATAGACGACACCTTCGCCCAGCAGGCACAGAAGTTATTGTGACGGAGCCCATGGACGAGCCTGCAACTGTGGAGTCTGGCGAACACTCAACTGAAGAGCTCCATACTGTTCCAGAGGCTATTGGGACATCTTGCAACTCAGCACCAAGCCCTTCACGAGATAACGTTGCCAGTCCAGGAACCCTCAGTGGCAATCAGAGCTCCGGAACATACCGGACCAGGAGTGGACGTGCAGTTATCAGACCCACTCGTTTTACTGAATAACCTAGTTTAGCTCTGTTTGCATTTTGTAACTGAATTTGATTCCAATCACTAGCATGTTGTTCAAGTTCAGCTTATTTCATACTTTTTCCAGTCTCAGAGGATCATGGATATTGCCCTTCTAGATATTGACTGCAGATGGATAACTTCATTGTCAAAGACTTTGTAGGGGTCCCAGTTTATGAAAAACGTTTTGAGACTTTAGGAGTTTATATTTTCAGTTGTATTTCTTGTGTTGGGTTGCTATAGTTTATGTTTTGTATGGGAGGGGGATGTCACAGTATGCGCGATCATACGCTCAGGGACTTGGTCTAGTTCTGCGGGATTAGCTCTCCGCTATCTTGTGAATGTACATGTGTACACGAGTAAAGTCTTATTTACAAATCACCTCATACTCTGGCCATCTTCATTGGTAATACTTTAACAGTACCCAGTAACGAAAAATTCTTACAAAGGACCGAAGTCGGGATTCGAATCTTGAGCAGCTTTGCTGAAATACCATTTGATGTAGATAGTTTGCAATCTGTGGCCATTTTTCTTCCTTTATGGTTTAGCATTATTATCTCTTTGGTGTTTTTCGATCTTAGTATACTACAATTTTCTGGTTTCTCTCACCTCTTGAGAACCGGATTCGAGACATGCACGAAACTTTTTCCTGTATCACTTTGATACCACATATCATAAGTCGCCAGACATTCATTTCTCGGCGATCAAAATGACGTATTAATTAACGAAACGTTCTTTTGAAGGAGCTAAGTTGCGGTTTCGAATCTTGTGCAGCTTTGCCGAAATATTTTAATATTGGTAGTTTGTAATCTGTGGCCATCCTTGTTCCTTTATGGTTTTTCATTATCTCTTTGGTGTTTTCGTGTCTTAGAAGACTGCAATTCGTTTCTCGAAAATTACTGCACGGATTAAATCGAAAACCCTCTCTTTGGAAAGGTTATTCCAAGCGCAGGACAGCTCAATACTTGCTTCCCGTTCGTTAAAACTTTCGGTCCGAAAATCCTGGTGCAAATGTTGCCGTTTGCATATTTAATTTCGAAATTGCTTTGCAATTATTAACCAGAGTTTCAGGGATGTCCGTGCCGAAAAAAGTGCTTCTCTGGAACGAACTAAAACATCGTTTGGATCGGTAGAGATCCTGAGTGTGACCTATCTTGAAAGCCTTTTGAGACTGCTCGTCAGAAAAATTATCCTCTATATGTTTATCGTGATTTTTACGTCAGAAACTAGTCTTGCAATTTCTCTGCATGACTGGGTCACATTAGGCGCATCGTTTGGATCGGAAGAGATCCTGAGTATGACCTATCTTGAAAGCCTTTTGAAACCGCTGGTCAGGAAAACTATCTTCTATGTGTTTATCGTGATTCTTACGTCGGAAATTAGTCTTGTCATTTCTCTGAATGACTGATTCACATGAGGCGCTCTAGCTGCTGGCAAGAATAGGATTCATAACACGCTCTAAAATCATTTCTCAAAAAATACTGAACGGCCTAAACATAAAAGGATCTCTTTGAAAAGCTCTTTCAAAGCGCCAGACAGTTAGAATTATTCTTCCTCTTACCTTACCAGATGCGCTTCGAAAATCCCGAAGAATAGTTTTTTGCATGATTGATTAACTGTTAAAATTAAACCTCAATGTTATTACGTTATTTGAATTAGCCAATCAGCTGTCTTTCTTAGCGGAGTTTTCTATGCGCAGATAGTCAATGAGGTGCCATCG